>CAIGRB010010224.1:1058-15460 GCA_903798255.1 Fraxinus quadrangulata
AAAAAAAAAAAAAAAAACTTGCTTGTCTCTTCTTTTTTTATTATTTTATTATTTTTTATTTTAATTTTAGCGTAATTTTTTTAAATGTTAATATTTGGTTATTATTTATAATACGTATAAATTGCACAAATTTTAAATTATTTAAAAAAAATTAGATTTGTCATGAATTTAAAAAATAAAAAACAAAGCCGGCTCGAGCCTGGGTCGAGCCTCAATTTTTTGGCAGAGCTTTTGCTCGACTCGGCTCAGGCCAAAAAAATTCGAAGTATTTTTACTCGAGCCGAGCCCATGCAAAAAGTTTCGACTAGTGGCTCGACTTGGCTCGTTGACATCTCTATATCCGTATATTTAGTTCTTTCCATCCACCATTAATATATATTTTTTTTTTTTGCAAAAAAAATCTTTTAAATCTTAAATTAGTCTATATTTTAATTAATTTAAAATAAATCATCCATGTCTCATTTTAATTGGAACCTACCCAGTATAAAACCCTATATTAAAACACAATACATAGTTAAATAGTAAGTCTCCAAATTTCCCTCACTCGAGACATTTCTTCACATATAGCTAATGCCTAGCCCCATGCAGAAGTCTACATATATGCAGTATATTACTTGGAGAAAACCAAATTAAACCCAGTTTAGTAATTAGTTAAGACAATGACTAAATTAGTTAATGAACCAAATTAGGATTAACGTTTCTTGTTTTTTGTTCTTTTTCTTTTGATGAGCCAAATGACGAAAAGATTTGACTAAAATGTGATTAAGAACAGCTTATAAGTAGATATAAATTAAGTAAGTTGGAAATTAGATTATTTCATTAAAAAACTACTTTATGTAAAATGTAAGAAAAGAATTGAAAACCGTAGTTTTGCCTAAGTAGTAGTCTTATAATTCAAGGATCCATTCATCTCTTCCACCTAACTAAGGAAAAACGACATGGCAGCAAATGCCCTTATGACCTATAAAATGCTGCGTTGGCCAGTTCTATCTGACTGCAACAAGCTAGAACGACATATCAACTCATAGAAGAGAGAACGTGAGAGATTTGCCTACAGGAAAGAGAGAGGGAACTCGGCCTAACGAGAAATATAATGGAGACATGGATTCGAGTTTTGATCTTCGTAGGATGTCTCTTTCCTGCATTTGTCGAATGCAGGGTTCGCCATTACAAGTTTAATGTAAGTATATTGTATATAACTTTATAGCATGTTTTCCCATTCTTCCCATTCGTAACATTTGATATACAATACTAGTGCGTTTTGTACATTGAATACTCTTAAAATTCGTCAATAACCCAACAAGTCTTATGTACCAAACATGCGTACCCTGTTAATTCTATAGATGTGGGAACAAAAGAGAATGAAGTAAAATATTTGAAAATATTGGATTCGAGCTTGCATAAAATATTACGATACTTATTCTTCTAAAAATACATTTTTCCTCTCTTATTTTCAACCACATATTCTTCAATAAAATAATATTACACGTAAATTCAAAATTTTTTCTTATTTTTTAATCACATATTTTCCATTAAATCACTATTTAAAATGTATTTTTAGGAGAATAATATGTATCAAACAGGGTGTATATTGTATATATACAAACGAACATGCATGCAAAATTCTTTTTACTTCTAATTTTTAGAAAAGGAAAAACGTTTGATTAATTATTCTCTCGTATATACTCTATGCATTGGGTAGCAATTGCCAATTGAAAGGAAAATTCGAATTAGCTAAGGTGGTTAAGCAAATTTGCAAAGATAAAGAGGGAAAATGTCAAAAATGATACAGAGCATGGAAAGTACAAACCACATAACGATTTGGATGCCTTAAAAGTCATTTTTTCTATTACTATCTAGCAAACGAAAGTTACATTTTCTACATTCCTGGGATTTTCAAATTCTACTCAGTTTTAATGGCCAGTGGCTTTCATGTTCAGGTGGTGATGAAAAACACAACTCGATTGTGCTCGACGAAACCCATCGTAACCGTCAACGGAAAATTTCCAGGTCCCACCATTTACGCCAGGGAAGACGATACAGTGCTTGTAAAGGTCGTCAACCATGTAAAATACAATGTCTCTATTCATTGGTAAGATAGTAAGTTAACTCGAAATTTTTTATCATAACTTGCATATGCTATGTGCCTATATTCCTTGTAAATTTACATTTTTCTTTCCTATGGTAGGCATGGTATAAGGCAACTACGAACAGGATGGGCAGATGGTCCGGCATATATCACGCAATGTCCAATCCAGCCAGGCCAAAGCTATATCTACAACTTCACCATCACGGGCCAAAGGGGCACACTACTTTGGCACGCTCATATTTTGTGGCTCAGGTCCACAGTCCACGGCGCCTTAGTCATCTTGCCTAAGCTTGGTGTCCCATATCCTTTTCCCAAACCTGATCATGAACGTGTGGTTATTTTAGGTAAGGACGGGGTGAAATTTTGATCCAAAATTGGTAGCATGTTTGGCACGTAATACTCTGGACTGAATTGGACTTCACAGTATAATAAACATAATTTTAACTCTCTTTTTTAATATTGTTGAGTAATATCTAATCATCCACTGCTTAAAATTCTTTTAGGCCACTGCTTAACATTCTTTTAGGCCATTCATTGCTCGTGGCTGAACATACACACATGTGCACAAGCATAGGCGTCGTTCATCTAAGGATCGAGTGTAAAATTTATTGTATTTTTTGAAGAATCCGCTAAAAGTTCAATACTGCAGCTGAATGGTGGAAATCGGATACTGAAGATGTGATCAATGAGGCTATGAAGTCCGGTTTGGCGCCAAATGTATCGGATGCTCACACGATCAATGGCTTTCCAGGACTATATCCAAATTGTTCATCTACAAGTACTAAAACAAAATTACAATTTCTTAACATATATATATGAATGTACAAAATTTTCAAAAAAATTAATGATTCCAATCAAAATTTGATGATGCAGAGGGCTACACATTGAATGTTAAACCAGGAAAAACCTACATGCTAAGAGTAGTCAATGCTGCACTCAATGAAGAACTTTTCTTCAAGATTGCAGGGCACAAGATGACAGTAGTAGAAGTTGATGCTACATATGTTAAACCTTTCAAAACCGACACGATTCTGGTAGCCCCTGGCCAAACCACCAATGTTATCCTGGCGGCAGACAAGGGCGCAGGGAGGTACCTGGTAGCAGCTGCAACCTTCATGGAAACTCCAGTGGTGGCCATCGACAATTTGACAGCAACTGCCACGCTTCATTATACTGGAACACTTTCTAGTACCCCAACAATATTAACTACTCCTCCACCTAAAAATGCCACCCCAGTAGCCAACAATTTCACACTCTCTCTCAAAAGCCTAAATTCAAAAAAATATCCTGCCAAAGTGCCACTTACAGTTGATCATTCTCTGTTATTTACAGTCGGGCTCGCAGTTAATCCATGTCCCACATGCAAAGCCGGGAATGGAAGCCGCGTTGCGGCTGATATAAACAATGTCACATTTGTAATGCCAACAATTGCTCTTCTGCAGGCACATTACTTCAAAATTAAAGGAGTTTTCACCACTGATTTCCCCGGGAATCCTCCAACTACATTTAATTATACCGGTAATCCTCCAGCAAATTTACAGAGTACTAATGGGACAAAGCTTTATAGGCTACCTTACAATGCAACAGTTCAAGTGGTTTTGCAAGATACTGGTATCATTGCCCCTGAGAACCATCCTGTTCATCTCCATGGCTTCAATTTCTTTGCTGTTGGTAGGGGACTAGGAAATTTCAATCCAAAAACAGATCCTAAGAAATTCAATCTTGTCGACCCTGTCGAAAGAAACACGATTGGAGTACCATCTGGCGGATGGGTTGCTATAAGATTCCATGCTGATAATCCAGGTATATCAATAAACTTATCAACACATTTGGTAATTAGCATTAGACACGACTCAACTATATAATGAATATGACTCCTTCGACCCATCTCACTCTCATTTTTTGCAATTTTGCAGGGGTATGGTTTATGCATTGCCATTTGGAAGTGCACACATCATGGGGACTAAAAATGGCTTTCTTGGTGGACAATGGAAAAGGATCAAATGAGTCTGTTCTGCCACCTCCAAAAGATCTTCCAAAATGTTAAATTTCGACGCAGTTTATGAGTTCTAGCATTCATAATTGAAGAGTAATATTCTAGCGTTTAAAAGAGAGGAAAAGGGGAAATGGAACATCAATGAAGAAGCAAACAGGAAAGGATTGAGTTAATAAAACAATTAGTAGAGTGCAGAGAGTTGCGATTCATTTGTTTCTATAGGGAAAATTTTGCTCCAGCGGAGGATAATAATTAAGTTGTGCCATTTGAGATTTAATTTACAAGAATTTCACAAGATTTGAAAAGAAGGAGATTATGTGCTGTTTTAACACCATGTTTCAGAACAAGATTGTGTTTTAGTTTAGAGGCTCGACTATCATTGTAAAGTGGACTAGACAATCCAGGGCCGGCCAATCCCTAGTCATATGGGCACACATCATAACAGTTTCGATTAATCGATCCACATGGAATGGCCTACCACAAACTAGTTGTGCCTAGCTACGAACTATTTTGGCACGATATGCCTATATCATTGGGTAGTGCTTAGGCCTACCACGATCCAACTCAAGCTACCAAATTATGGGTCGAGCTAAACGGGCACACCCACTCGACAACTCTAGTGTGGACAACTAATACTAATCTTGAAAGAAGCACTCCCACTAAAAATGGATAAAAGCAATTATGCTAACTAGTGTGACTTTTCTTGCAATCCATGTTGAATGGACATATGATGTTCTAAAATGCTCATTCGACACATTTTTCCATATCAACCCACTTAACCCCAAAAGAAATTACCTTTCATTTTTCTTAAAAATGTTACTTTATAAATAAATAAAACAATATAGCTATATTAGCTAGTGAATAATTTTTATTTTTTATTTTTGTTAAAAGTATTTTTAATTTAGACAAAGTAAACAAATGGTCCATGGACCACAATTTATTCCTTGGGCTGCTCTTAATAAAGAAATGGTTCAAGAATCTTTCCCATTTATGGAAAGTCCAACTTTATTCATCTAGCGGTACCTTTACTTTACAATGCCAATAATTAATCATTTCTTTTGTATATGACATGGAGCTAAAATAATTTATCTCTTCTTGAAAAAAAAAAAAAAAAAGTTACCTAAAGGATATGGAAATGTAGTGTAGGTCCCCAACCATTTAGTTTGTGCAAACTTCCCACAATTTTTATTTCTTCGTATTATGTTCTTCACCTTCTAAATTTATAGCAGTTTGGCTCTCAATGGAGGGTTTTCATCTATTTATCGTTGGAAAATCAAAACTTCATTGAAAAACATGATTATACTCTTCGTTCAGTTAAAATGAATTTCCTAGTCCTTAGCTTGTGGTCACCCCCACCAACAACCGAAGATTGGAGACTTCTACGTCAACTTTCCAAAAGAATATGCTAGTGTTTGGCCCCCATTTTGGGGAAATTATAAATTTTGGAATAACGATTGATGGGAGAATGTATGGTTGAAAAATAATGAAAAAGTTTTAGATTTGTGTGTGATATTATTTTATTTGGAAAATGTGTGGTTAAAATTAAGAAAGAGAAAAAAATTTTAAAAAAATTAAAGGGCGCCAAACACTAGCTATATAATTTATCCCTTTTTATGTAGTGTTGCAATATTACAACACATAAGCACAACATTATATTTCATGCTAAGCTGGTTTTTCTACAAAAAACTTGACTAGATTCTTTGTCTCTATTGATTTTGGTATATCCATAATTAATCCCAATTAAATTTAATCCTCTTTTAGATTAAAATAAATAAATAAAAATACCTCCCCAAACAACCAAAAATGCATGTCTGATAGTCACAGGCTTGGAATGGCGTGACCCACAATTCTTTTCGAGTCAGTTCACAATTCATTGTCTAATGAAATTACAGTTATGCAGCTAATTTACACCACTACCTATAGAGAAGACAATAGAAAAATTATAAAAGCTGCCAAATCAGAATGGAAAGCCAACCGCTCAATTCCTTTATTTCAAGTTTACTTCCAATAATTGAAAGCAATAATTCTCTTTTGAAAACAATTTATGCACACATAGGAATTTAAAATTCTTCACATAAAAAGTGACAATACACTTATAATTGGTCCTCTTTTGAGTCCATTTTGTACTGCAAATGCAATGAATCTTTCATAATGTCACAATATCCAGCTGCTTCATTTATCTAATCCCAGCACTTGACCAAGATTTATCCTAATCAGCATATAATAACATTATTTAAGAAGGCTGGAGATTAATACCATGTTTAGTAAGTTAAATTGGGTGGAATTGAACGTGATAGTCAAGAATGTAATCATATAGTGTATTTCGTAATCTTCTCTAATCTTATTTAGTCCAACGTATCAAACGTGTACTAAGAAAAAAATCAAATAAACAATAGGAAGCTAGTTTCTGTATGGATCAAAACTTGATAACTTGTTTACCGGCAAAAGTTGAAATACTTGATTCTATATTATTGAACCAATTACTCGATGGCTTACTTATTTGTAGGGATATGATAAGCGTGGCTTGAATTTTATGTCTTATAAGCCCAAGTGTAATCTACTAATTCCTCTGTTGTAATCATAGCTATGACTTAGACTTTTTGAAGCACAAGTTAGGAGTTAGAATCTACAGATAACATCTTCCATTTTCTAATACTTTAGACCACAATGTATGGAAAGAAGACTCATTCATTGGTCCTCACATATACACCTTCCCCACTATAACGTAAAGTCAGCTAACACATCGATTATCTAGAAGCGTAAAACGATCCAATCTATCGTTTGAAGTGGCCTAGTTCAAGTTGTTATGGATTCAACACGGTTTTTTTTTTATCGAGGTAGCAAGGCCTAGCGTAGTTCATGTTATGCTTGGTCCTATCGGACCATCAGCTTTTAGTTGATGTTCTCTGTCCGACATGGCGGGACCCTTTGCTGCTGGCCACATTTATGTTTGCCTAGTTCACATTGTATTGAAAACTTTTCCTTGCATCGATAATGGAAGGCTTTTGTATCTTTTTATACCTTTTTAACTCTTTTGCTTGTAATTTAAACTCTGATGGACCACCACTGCACAACACAATCGCTTATAAACTGATGCCAATTCCACAGTGTGAATAATACTCTGAAATATCAGCATTTGATTCTGTTTGGCCATAACACTGTAAATAATCTTTAAGAGTGTCTCTAAAACTTTTTGTGGTTTCTAATTTCTATTTCCGTTTCGTTCATTATTTCTCCTGAATTGGAATCCTGGTTTCGTTATTAACAAAATGAGGACAGTTAAGAGTAAGTCGAAAGCACCTTAAGATATGAATTCACATTTCGATGGGACGGATTTGCCAAGACAAAGAAAGTAGTTTCTCTCAGGAGCAAAAAATGTGGACACCACTAATTCTCCCTTCAATTCATTAACAAAAATGCCAGATGCAGATGCATCCATATACTATACCATGACAGCTTGTCCTTTAAGCAGGGCCTACAGATAACTTTTCATTTTTCTGGCTCTCTTCTTGTATTAAAACATTACAGTGTTTTCTGTTCTCAAGATCTTGCCATCTAACTGACAAACAAGTACGAATTACTGATAAACATGGATTCACTTTGTAAATTTATTAGTTGATTATATTGAATCATCTCGTCTAAAACCTTATACACGTTAAAATATCCCGTCTAGAAGTACACTATTTAGTTGATGTGAAGAAGCATCTCATCTAAAAGTACACTCAAACACCCCCAGTACCCCAACCTCAATACACATACGCCTATCATTAAAGAAAAGAAACAGTAATCTTTCTCATTTTTTCTTCACCATCTTTTTGAAATTCTGTTCTGTCAAGCATATGATTGCAGGTTTATTTATTTATGGCATAGGTCTCTATATCTTTCAGGCTTTCTCTGTAAATCTTCAGTGCTTAGATGTTTATGCGTCTTTTGATCAGTTAAAGAATTCCAATATTTATCATTTTACAAGCAAGATCTACTTTTTCCACAGTTCCTGAATTTTCCTTGGGTTTAGGAAAGTGGGAGCCTTTTCAAGATTCCTTACCTTATGTAAATAAGTATTCAGATTCTCATCAAGTGTTTAAATGCTTATCTAGTCATAAGGGACCTCCACTTTCATCTTTACAATTGTCAAATTCTTTTGCTTGAAGGTGTTCACCAAATTGCCAGTTAGCGTAACTGGAAAAGATGAACTGGGAAATGGAACTCTTGTCTCCTGCATCATATATGAGTTCCTCAAATTCGTTTTTTGAGGAGAACAGGACAAAATGGACACCTGAAGAGAACAAAAGGTTTGAGGATGCTCTTGCACTATTCGACAAGGATACTCCGGATCGATGGTACAATGTTGCAGCTATGATCCCTGGAAAGACTGTAATTGATGTGATCAAACAGTACATAGAATTGGTAGATGATGTTACTGATATAGAGGCAGGGTTAATTCCAATACCAGGTTATACCAATAATATTAATTCTTTCACATTGGAGTGGGTGAATAGTCATGGTTATGATGGATTGAAACAGCTATATGGTCCAGGAGTGAAGAGGAATTTGTCTACTCGTTCTTCTGATCATGAAAGGAAAAAGGGAGTTCCATGGACTGAGGAAGAGCACAGGTGATTTTTTGTTCTGCCCCAGCTTCATTTAATTTGAAATTTTATATTGAAAACTGTTTAAAAATCTTGCATTTAGTGAAATAAGCAAAATTTACTGCCTTCTGCAATCAAACATTTCAAATTAGCAAAGTGAAAGACATATTTTGACAGTGTTCATTTTGAGGAAACTAACAGGTAGAAATTAGCATAACTTGATTATTACTTCATCTCTGCCTAACTTATTTGGTATGCAGTGCTAGATAGGATTATAGGACTAGACAGTACAACACAGAATTTTAACTTCTGAACACTTGCAAATGTGTTGTATTTACAGTTTCTTGATGTGATAATTTCTTATGCAAAGCTTTTTCTTTTCATTTGATGATATCTATTGATGGTAAACCCTCAGGCAATTTCTGTTGGGGCTAAAAAAGTATGGAAAAGGAGACTGGAGAAATATCTCTCGGAATTTCGTAACGACGAGGACTCCAACTCAAGTTGCCAGTCATGCTCAGAAATACTTTATCAGGCAACTTTCTGGAGGGAACGATAAAAGAAGATCCAGTATACATGATATAACCACTGTCAATCTTACAGAAACTGAATGGAAGTCACCAGAAAAAGATAGGCCTCATTCACCAGATAAACAGACTTCAAATATGAATGCCAAGATCAAAGTAGAATATGATTCTAATTTGCTGAATCGAGGATTCAATCTGCCGAGTTGCAGCTTAATCAGGACACATCTTGGAGGGACTGCTCCATTTGGAATAAATCTACATGATCTTCATATGCAAAGTGTAACATCGAGCGGATTTGAGTTAGGACATCCTGGTACAATTTTTCAGATGTAGCCTACCAGACTAGTGATATCACAATTCTGCTACAATTATGAAACAATCTGTAGGTGTTACAAGATATTTCTTTGGAATATTCATGATCTCCATTGGCATTATTATGTGTATATGTATCAGAAACTAGCAAGGCGCGCTTCTTGTTAGCTAGTTATATATTCGACTCGAGTTGCCCCATGTCCTGAACCTTAATCTAAGAGTTCTACATTGTTAAGGGTTTCAAGATGCTGAATTAGGAGTGACACAGTCAAGTAAACTATCCTTTTAAGTTCACAGGTATGTAAAACTCCGGCTAGATGAAGGTTTCCTTAGAATGAGTTCAGCGCTACGAAAAGTGTTGAGCAATAAAGCTACTACCAGTGCTTTCATAGATATTATGTTGTTGTAAATTGCAAATAATTGAACTGCAAATCATAATCTTTGTTGCAGTTTTTTTATCTACAAAGATCCTTTGTTACAAGACCTTATTTATGAAATCATTTGAGCTGGTTTTCAACCCTGGAAAATGAGTCTTTCTATCCCCGGATATTGTCAGGCTCTCTAGTCAAATTAGGGGGTGCTAGGGGTCCATGTCGGGCTCGGCTCGGTCCACACGAGCTAGCTCGCTTCAAAACACATCGGGTTGCACATTATTTATTTATTTATTGTTTCCCTTCTGGACAAGCCGATGCGAGCCTAAGAGCTGGCCCATGGGACCCGATGAGTGGCTCGCACGGAATAAACCAAGTTCGGCTCGCCCCATGACTCACCTCTAGGGCAAGCTGAGTTAGCTAAGCTCGTGTGTAAGGAGCGGTGGGCGCTTGACAGTGACAAATGACCAATGCATCAGATGCTTACTCCATATTCGGTGAGTCTGTATCACACTTTAGACAAAATGGTAAGTGAACTTTGCTTTTCATAAGATTCCATTTGGCAAAATATGAATTTTCACTCGCAAAGAACCTATCCGACTTAATTTTTTTGAGCACTAAATCTTTACGAGAGAGTAATTTATTCCTCAAAATAAACCTATGGTTGAGGTTTTTTCCTCCTCCGTGTTAAATCTATGGTTGTTCAAGTGACATTTGTTCTTCAAAGGCTGATGACTTTAGTATAAAATTCACAATACTTGTCATGAGGTGTCATGATTGCGTTGTCGGAAAGGAAACTTCAATTTTATGTAAAATTTTGTTTATTTTCTTCCTTAATATTATCATACCTTAAGACTAAATAGTCTAGAGGAACAAGTAAGAAAAGAAACATGATGAAGTTTTTCAGTTGATCTTATTCGACACGCCAAACGTATTATAAAATATTTTATGGCCAACCCAAATCTACTGAAAGTATTCACAGAAAGGGGTTCTAATTACTCATAAAAATGTCAAAATAGAGTTCATATTTATCTCTAAATATGTTGGCAAGATTCTCTCCTTTGAGTGGGGAATCATAATCTCGACCTTGAATTTCTTAAAAGTGATTCAGAAGTAAAATCTCTCTCCTAATCAAGTGCATAAAGGAACTTAAGAGAATAACTGATTGGTTTTGATAACCTCTATGTAAAACAATAATAGGTTGGAAAGGGTTTGAAAAGTTAGTTAACACTAATAAAATCACTTTCTCCTTGGGACAAGAATCTAATGAGAAATTTATTATCTTTCATGATATAAAAGTCTACTTAGATGGTAAAAGGCAACACATTCTCGTCAACTTCCTTCATCTTGTTGCTACTGCTCATAGTAAATTTCTGTTTGACACACATTCTCATTCTCATCTTTTTTTTCTCTTTCTTCATTTCAACCACGCATTTTCCAAATAAAATAATATTAGACACAAATCTAAAATTTTCTATTACTTTTCAACCACATATTCTTCCATCAATCACTATTTCAGAATTCATTTTTTCCTCCTAAATAAGTGTCAAACACAAGCTAAATCTTTCGGTAAATTTCCCCATATGTGATGCTGATTCTTCAAGTGTCTAACACGTCCTATGATCTAAATGCTCACGATAACAGACATCACGAGCATGTGCGTGACGTTTTAATGTTGAGATATTGCACGCGCACTCTTAAAAGGTTGGGAACATGGAATTAATGCTTACCTAAGGTTGGAGACGAATGGAGGGGTTTGCCCAAAATTTTATAAATGGATGACAATGTGACATGCACTACGAGCATATGTATGTTCTCTTATCTTGGCGAATCATTTATTTAAAAGTGTATGCTTTTAAGAAAAAGAAGAAAGTACCTATATTGCCTTTGATACAAAGCTCAAATTGAACCAATGTGAAATATACCATTGTTCACGTTGAGGAGTCAGCTCTTCACAATTTATTCATGATGCGGCATAATCGGTCTTAACTAAATATATTTCTTAGTAATCAGTTGCAGTTAATTTTATTCTTTGACCTCGAGGAGATGCTCGTGCCATCACTTGTTTCTAATTTTTGTATCAGATATTCACATTTCTGATTACATGTACTCGTGATATGTCTAATAGATAGAATTGGACAATATAAGTCCCTGTTTGATGGATATTAAAATCAGATTTTTAGTAAATTTTGATAAAAATTAATAAAATGTGTGGTTAAAAAGTTTTGGATCTTTTATTCATTGGATTGTTATGTCCCATCAAGTGCACATTACCTAATATCCATTTTCTTGTGTTAGTTGTCATCTTGTGGTTTTTCCATTGGCATGTTGCTCCCTGTGGACCATTTTGAAAAGCCTGTAAATGACAAAGTAATCACATTCTTTCTTTACCAAAGAAACACCTTTATGATGTTAAAGCACTATATTATTTTATTCTAATGGGAAGCACCATACCCTCAGGAAAGTAGGAGCCTTTACAAGATTTCACACCTAATAAGTATTCAGATTCCCATTAATTGTTTGATTAAATGCTTATCTAGTCATAAGGGACCTCCACTTGTAGATGTTTCTTTCCTTGTATTCTCAAATTCTTTGCCTTGAAGGTGTTCACCAAATTGCCTCTTAGAGTAACTAACTGCAAACAACGAACTTGGAAATGGAACATCAATCGAAAAAGGGAGTTCCATGGACAGAGGAAGAACACAGGTAATATTTTGTTCTGCTGCAGCTTCATGTATTTTAAAACTGTTTTAAAATCTTGCCTTCAGTGATATAAAGTAGAATTTACTGCCTTTTGCAATCAAGCACATCAGATTAGCAAAAGAGAAGGACATATTTTGATAGTGTTCATTTCGAGGAAACAAAGGGTTAGAAATTATAACTTGATTATTCACATGTTTGGTATTTAATACTGGATAAGACTAGACAGTACAATAGACACGATTTTAACTTCTAAGAAGGTTTTGCATAGTCATAGTCAGTTTTATTGCATTACGGTTTCTTGATGTGATAATTTCTTATACAAAGTTTTCTTTTCCTCTGATGATATCTATTGATGGTGAACCCTCAGGCAATTTCTGTTGGGGCTCAAAAGGTTTGGAAAAGGGGACTGGAGAAATATCTCTCGGAATTTCGTAACGACAAGGACTCCAACTCAAGTTGCCAGTCATGCTCAGAAATACTTTATCAGGCAGCTTTCTGGAGGGAACAATAAAAGAAGATCCAGTATACATGATATAACCACTGTCAATCTTACAGAAACTAAAAGGCCATCACAAGAAAAATATAAACCTCATTCAAAGCTATAGGTGTTGGAATTTTCATGATCTCCATTGGCATTATTATGTGGATATGTATCAGAAACTAGCAAATGCACACTTCATGCTAGCAAGTTATGTACTTGACTCGAGTTTTTGTATTGTTAAGGGTTACAAGATGCTGCATTAGGATTGAGCTGTAACTATTGTTTTCATAGATATTATTGTTTTGTTGTGAATTGTAAATCATAAACTTCGTTGCAGTTTCTGTATCTTCAAAAACAGTTTTGCTACATTTACATGATGATCGATAGCTTTATTTAGATTCCATGATGTGGCACACAATTTTGCAATTAATTTTAACATCACTTAAAACAATCAATAGCCTTAATTCATCTATGATGTATAAAATGATGTACAAGTAGCTTAATTCCTTCAAAAACTACTTTGTTGTAAGACCTTAGTTATGAAATCATTTGATTTGGTTTTCACCCATGCATTCAGATGCTTAATCCAAATCTGTCCCGAATACTTTGAGACCTAAAACAGATTGACAGGCATGGGTTTTGAAAGTTACTCATTCAACTCTAAAATCACATAATAGGTGAATAACGCGGAACTAAAATTGTCAATTAAAAACAAGAAGTCACTTTCCAATTGTTCTAGATGTTTAGTCAAATGAGTCAAATTATCATATGTTAAATTGCTGCAATAATTAATTAAAGCAGTAAATAACATAAGATATGATGACGGAGAAAACCCTCAACTGGGTAAAAACTCCAGGACCAAGACAGTAGTTTTCACTATAGACAATAAGAACTAACAGTATGATCCAACCTACAAAATTCATTAGAGTCGGTTATCTAATTCCTGCAATCTCCAAGACCCACTGTAACGTGCTTCACTCACACATATTCTCAATCTTCTGTAATTGTCTATCTCCTGAGAAACACCAAGAACATCTAATTCTTGTATTCTTTCTGTACTTCTGGTCCAACCTCCCTCAAATTTCAACAACCTATGAATGCTATTGAGATAGTACCTTACAGATGATATCTAGGAAGTAGGTGTTATGAATTATAAGAATTTCAATATTTTTCCCAAAATCGTGGTTGATTGATCTCAATAATCAAAAGGTTAATCTCAAGATTTGGATGTCTTCTTGGAACGATGTTATGAAGATGTAAAATAATAATCAATCACAGTTTTGGACGTTCATAGGGTAGGGTATGTATAAAGAAAAGTGTTTGGGATGAAAATA
>CAIGRB010010236.1:0-22755 GCA_903798255.1 Fraxinus quadrangulata
ATTTTAACTTTCTAAATTTATAAATGCTCTTCAAATGATAAAATATGCTCTTTAAAAATAAAGAGTCTATTGGAGAATGCTCTTAGGAGATCAAAACTATATATACTTCAATGCCTAAAGTGGATCATTGGAACTTGAAATTATAAAATACAAATAGAGATTTGAGTGACTCAACATAGAGATGGTAATAAAGCAGGGCCGCGGAGCTCATTATCGATCCCCTCCCGACTGGGGTTTCTTAGAGGCGGGATAGGTGTTAAATTTTTGGGTGATTATATTGTCACTACAATTTTTATTTGATACACTACATTTTAATTATAAGTAAACTCTTCAATCTTTGCTCATTATAGCAATTATTTTCTTAACTTTTTTTTTTTTAAATTCTTATTTTCAACCTTTTATTAATTAACATATCTAGTCCTCGATGATGATTTATATTAAAATATTTTATTTTTGTATTTTGAAATGAGGAAAAAGTATTTTTTCGCACTTTTTATTTATTTATTTTTTGAAAATATAATGAAAAAATAAAGTCATTTCAACAGACTTTTGAATATAACACTATTATTAAATATAACATATGTTAACTAATGGAAAGTTTGAGAATAAGAAAGAATGAAAAATCGGTAGGAATATAAAGATTGTGGTGCAAGAAATAAAAATTATGGTGTGAATATAATTAACCTGAGTAAGATAAAATGACAAATATTGCACGCAATTCCTTTCAATTGTAACAAAATCCCAAAATGATCTTTTCAGATATAAGTTAAAAGCCATCAATAGTGCACTCAGTTCAACACACAATATTAGCAAAAGTGCATTTCTTAATACATAAATAATGTATATGCACTCATTTAAATGCATATTTTACAACAGCAGCGATGTGAGTATTCATGAAATAATCATCCCAAACTATGCTCTTTGGATCGAAGTCGAACATCTCACTTTCACTTCCACACTCTCTTAACGCCCTTCGCAATTTTTCTGTGTTCATGTCATCAAAGCTGTATAGGAAAGAAGAGATTAAATAAGATTATATTTATTGGGTTGAAACCTTAAGGTTTTTTTTTTTTTTTAAGAAAACAGCACCAAGTGCTGTTTAGAAAAACACACACAAAAATAAAAAAATTAAAATTAAAAAGTCAGGCCTGGCTGACTTGTTCGGGCTCATGAGGCAGGTGACGGCTTCTCTAACGGCAGTACGAGCTTTGTTATATTTTGGGTCACTCCATTTATTTTAAAGTTTATTTGAGAATCTGAAGCAACGAAATATTTAACAACTACAATTTGGTTTACTCTATCCATTCAATCATATCTATGGCAACTATAGGGGGTTATAAATTAAATATTGTCTATAAGAAAAAAGATTATGCACACTTACATTCCTTTAAAGAAGATGTAGGGACTGAAAAGTTCAACCAATCGCATCAAGAACATGATCTTCCGATGAAGATTACGATAGATGTCCCCAAAATATTGACACAGTGCTGCATTCACAATTTGTAGTACCTACACAATAACAAGAGCAAATTCAACACAATGCCTCTTTTTTATTTTATATTAAAAGTGTTTTTTTTTTCAAGAAATGGGTGGGGGATAAGTGTGTAGTATGTGTGCATCGTGTGAAATGAATGTTAAAATTAAAATCTTACTTAGAAAGTAACTTTTTTGTAAAAAAATTGAAACCCAAACAGAGGCTATAATAATGTTAGTACAGTTCTCTTACGTAATCATAAAATTTTTTTTGTACATGATAATTAACAGTATTCTAAAAAGCGTAAAGCGTTGTTAGGCAGTAGGCCAAATTTCAAGTTTTTACGAGTCTATTCATAAAATAGCATAATATGTGATTAGGTGGTAAGGTCAAAGCTTCATGTCTAGGCACCACAACACTGAATATTAGACATAACTGGAAAGTATTAAAAAAGAAAAATAAATAAAAAACTTGTAAATTACATTGGTAAAAGCTGTTAGTCACTTAGGTTGTAAAGAAATCTGGTTGTTTTCACAAAAAACGTATTTCATTTGAAAGCAATTACCGGAGTCTGGCTTTTGTTTCAATTTGATTATATCCAGTTAGGTTTTCTTTGGAATATGTGATGTTCAAGACCAATATTGAGGTGGACCGTACTAAAAATGTTGTTATGTGCGTAAGCTAAAATAAATAATTCATGCTTATAAAAGTTTCTTTCTAATGCAACATATCTAGGATTATGTATAGATGAAAAAAAAAGTTGTTATTGTCAAGATGATCATCTAGATATAGAGACTCTTCTAAATCGTGTGAATAACCATAATATAATATTTCCCTCTTTCTCTCTCATGTTTATCCATAGAGATGAAATTTGAATTATAGACATTACTAATTGGAAATAAAATTTGAATTAGGTTGTGCATTCATTAGATATTAATGTTATGTAGATCGAAAGTCTTTTTATTTATATGTCACTAGTTCCAATCCTTGAAATGCATTGAAGATGCTCTTATGATGATGGCACATTAGATTATCATCCACCACACCAGACATTCCTTGGGAAAACAAGGTAGTTTAACGAGTGATCAAAAAATTAGTGACTGTTTAGAAACCAAATAAAATTTGATGACCTACACGAAATTTGTACCTTCAAAGGAATCAGGTAATAAATCTTCATGTGTCTTTGAAAGATAGCCACGGAACTCAACTGTATAGCCTTGACAACAATGACTGGCTTTCCATCCTTACCAGTCCATGGATTCTTGGTGAAGTAATGGAGTCCAAAATCTTGGAGAGAGCTATAAGAGACGGGGTTAGCCATAGAAGATCCAACATGGTAAATAATGTGAGTACCAGGTTCATCTGCATGAGCCACCATTGCTGCTATCATAGCATTCACCACCATGTCTGCTGGAATCTGCTTGCAAACAGGAATTGTATTCGAATATTAAACATCGAGAGAGCATTCAACCAAGTCGTCTAAAAGTTTAAGTTAATGGAGAGGTAAATGATTTATTTAGTTATTTTTACATATATTACACGTGTCTGTGAAACGTGCGCGCCTATTAAAATATTTCTATCTAGTGCTAATATTGATTAGGCTTTTGATTTATTAAAACTGGTTGGACTAAATCTCACCAATATTTGGAATCTAATTTAGTTACTTTTATCTTAATTGAATGATTGGACATATTGCACCTTAGGGTTCAAGCCTACTTGAAAGTCGACGTGTACCACCAAGGAGAAAGAGGAGGAGGATAGTTTTGCCGTATGCTCGTGTACATAATGTCTATATTCAATTTGAGATTGTTGAAGAATCTATACCAGTGATACTCACCAAGTCTACTATGCTATGAGGATCTCCAGGAATGCATTTCATCCTTCCTTTACCATATCCAACTACAAAGCTATCAATGTTTCTGTATACACAAAGAAGACATGGGGACGAAAATATGAATAAAAAATAATATTTATATAGTTTCTTTCAAACGTTTTTTATTAAAAAAAAAATTACCTGATTCCTTCAAGCCAACCGGGAAAGGGCTCTTTATATGTACTGGTTATAATGGTTGGACGGATGATGACAAGGGGTATGTTTTGTTTGAAGTGTCCAATAAGCATTTCTCCCATTGCCTTTGTGAATGCATAAGTATTTGGCCATCCATACTTCCTTGCTCTGTGAGATTGAGGAATTTTATGGAATATGTTAATTGTATCAATCCATAAAGTTCATGCATTGCGTAAACTATTTATTACTTGAGTAACTAAAGCATCTACACATTCAAACACTATAACGACGATGCAATTTTTTTATTTTTTATTTTTCATATTCATGACTTCAAACATATATTAAATATTAAAAATTTAGGTTATTAATCAAAAAGTCTCCATTAGAATTTAGTGGTAAAAGTTGTATTTTGTGAACTGAGTAACTAGGGTTTGAAACCCAACACTCACTAAAATGCATGGCTTATAATGTAGCTGCTGGGATTCAACCATGTTCGGTGAAAAATAAGATCAGGATTTTAATTCAAGTAAAAGTCAATATTTAATAACCATATATTTCACGAGATCGTGGGATTCAACCATGTTTGGTGAAAATTAAGATTAGGATTTTAATTCAAGTAAAAGTCAATATTTAATAACCATATATTTCTTGAGATTCACAACTTTTCAACTTTGTATTTCATTAAATTTTATTAAAATCTACTAAAACTCACATTTTAATCCCCCACCAAAGAGGAAAGTGTATGTAGCCACAAAATGCAACTTTTACCTAATAGAGACTTTTTTTTTTCTTTCAATAATTTAAAATTCAGTTTTAATATATGTATTATGATATATTTTAATTTTTCTATATAACTCAACCCCGTCCTCCCCATCTTTGAATGACAGTAAGATTTGAATTCATAACTTTTGTCTACTCCATGATACTTAACCATACAATCTAAAACTCTAAACTAAAAATTTAAATTACCAATTAGATGAGATATATATTTTTGTTGATATATTGAATGAATCTGTGGTGTTAAAAATGTTCTTTACTTATAATTAATTTATGTACTTGTGAATAAGCAAGATAAAAATAAATATTTTAGTGATCAAAGTTGAAAATAAGATACTTATTTGAAATAAAATTTACTAATTTTTAATTAGAAGTAATTAATAAAAAAGTAGCATATTTAAACATGTTTAAAAAACAGAAATTTACCTAAAAACTAACCCCCTCTTGGAGGGGATAAAAATCATATTTTTATTAGATTTTAATAAAAAATTATTAAAGTTGTGGTTGAAAAATTTGTGAATTTTATGAAATATATTATTAAAATTAATTGTTGACTTTGATTTTGACTTAGATTTATATCTAAAATCCAGATTTTAATCCTTACCAATTATGAGTGCTAGTATATACATGATCTAATCAACAATACCTTTTGATCAAGCAAAAATAGCAAAAAATTAACTTTTTTTTTTTTTTATCTTAATTATTCTTCAAGTTATTATCCTAGAAGTTCATATATACTTAATCTGGAATTGGAAAAAGGTATTCGGAAACTTATATGTTTCTGTAGACAAACCTTTGAATTCCCAAATCCTTCATGGCTGATGTAATCGATTTCGCAGAAACATTCTCATCATTGAGTTCTTTCAGTCTTTCCTCAATTACTTGTTTCTCAGCGTTTATGTCCAGTCCAGATGTTCCATTGAGAGTGTCACCCAGGTTGAAGGGTTTCTCAAGTATGACTCCCTCCTTTTCACCACACACATAAGCTGGAAAAAAAAGAAAAAACTCTGAATTTAGTGGTGGCAATATACAACAATAACAACAATGTGCTAAGCCATGTAGTCAATAATTTTTGAGTTGGTTATGTGAAATCTTTTTTAAGAGGACTCCATTCAACTCATTGCTAGATTTACTCCGATATTCAAAATAATTGAATAGTTTGAAACAGTATGTGATCATGTTAATTGTTTTTTATCACTTTCTTCTAACATGTATTATCTAGTGAGATTGCATCACTCTTGTGATATGAATCCTAATCCCGTGGGCTGTGGCAGTATGACTAGACTAGTTTATAATTATGTTAGTTGAAGGACAAAAAGTTACTTGTGTATTTTCTTCGTAAAAATTAATTTTGTTCCAAGTATTTTTTTCCCGGCATAGTGTATAAGTTCTAAAGCACGTGGATTATTTGTCATGTCAAGGTGGCTGGAAATTCTCTAACCAAGGCTTAAATAAAAAAGAACTAGTTTTTTGTTATTGATGCTCTTATTTTCAAGCAAAAGTGACTGCTCCTTAAATTTTACAATTATAGCACACGATCCTCAATCAAATTTAATTTCTATCTTTAATTTGGGTTTCGAAATTTTCAATTTCGTTTTTAATCACTTCCCTATTTAGCTCATGTTTGGTAGAGATTATAATCAGATTTTTAATGGATTTTGATAAAAGTTGAAATGTGTAGTTGAAAAATTGTGGATCCCATGAAATACATGGCGCTGACTTTTAAATTTTAATATCTACAAAACATGGGTTTAATGAAAAAAATTAATGTTTTCTATCTAGTGGGACGAATCTACTCTTAAATTGAAGGTTTGGAGACTTGAATATTAAAAAAAATGTTGAATTGGGAGATCTATGTGCTATACTTGGTAAAGTTTGAAGACCACATCTGCAAATCTTCATGTTTCATTCATACTATTCTTGAACTTGGGATTGAAAGGTGAACGACTCGACTAACCACTAAATGACTTAATTAAACTCCACTCAGTAGTGCATATGCAATGCTATTGAGTATTGAATGCATATATTGGCGTCCCTTTAATAGACAGTGAGTTTCATGTTCCTTTGTCCATGGAGGTTAGGTTGGGTTCCCTTCCAAACACGTATTTCATATTATGTCCATGACAGCTCATGTCTAACTCCTAAGCCCCTGTTTGATGGCCATTATAAAGAAAAAGTGGAGGAAAATGATGTTTTAAAAAGTAATTTTAGTTATCATCATGATGATAAATCATCGGTGACGTGACATTCATTAATCATCAAATTTTTTCTCTCTCGTCCCTCTATCTCTCATATAAATTGAATTATCAAATCTCGTTATTTCGCATAAACTGTTACATTACTGATGACTTATCATCAAAATGATAAATAACATTATTTTGTTTTGAATAGTGATTTTTTGAAGAATGTGAGATTAGAAGGATGGAGCTTTGAATTTACGTGTAAAATATTTTAGTACGTGAATGTATAGTTAAAAATGAGCATAAGAGAGAGAGAGAGTCAAACACGGACTAAGTTATTTTCAAACAATAATTTTATTTTATCTTTGTAATGGTTCGATTAAAACAAAAGGAGCTACACTCGTTTTTATTATCATTTACTTATTCTTGGGTTCTTTTATTTCCTGACGTAACTTGGCAGGCTTTATTTTAGATTAGGTAAGGTGTTAATCGTTATACTATGCATTTTTTTTGTTAATAACAAAAACTTAAAATATTTATTGTCAAAACCTACACCGATCAAAGAGCAAGTTTAAAAGTTAAAATATATAAAATAAAATAATATACTAACCAGTTGATACGTGAAGAAGCACCTTCAATTTACCACACGTTTTAGCAAAGTTCAAAACATGCATAGGTCCAAGAGTATTGATTCCCAGTGCAACATCATATCTGTTTAAGCATGTTGAACGTAACTTTAATTAGGTAGGTAGACAAGTCAAATAATCATTTAAGAGTGATTAAATTAAAATTAGAATTATAATAAAAGTTGTTGAAATGTGTAATAAAAAAATTACAAATTTATAAAATACGAGGTTTAAATTAATTGTTGATTTTGATTAAAATTAATTTTAATTTTCACTAAATATGGACGAGATTTTGTGATTTGGACTGTGAGAATTAATTTTTCGTACCTTTCATCAAAGTTAGTAGTTGCAGCTAGATTAATCACAACATCTACCTCAGTGGAAATTTCGAGTGACAGATTCAAGTCATTAATTCCCAAGGTTTCACAAGTAATGTCACCGGGTACAATGGTAATCTTTTCTGATATAAAAGATGTTAAATTTGCTCCACGTTGTTCTTTCAGAACCCCAAACAAATCCTTTGAAATGACCTGCGAAATGAAAGCAACAATAAATGTAGCTCAATCAAAGTAGTAGTAGGTTGAGAAAGATCAACAAAACAAATATATTATGGGGGATGTACAATTAGTGGTGCCCCCTTATAAGTGGGGATAATGGTATCAATTTGGCTCATTGATTCAGACGGTTAGTGGCTCGGTTCGAGAAAAGTTCGAGCTGTGACTCGTCAAGTCACAGAGCCATTTTTGGCCCGTGACGAACCGAAACTAAAAAAATTAAATTAAATAAATTGTAGGCAGTACTATTTAAAAAAAAGAAGTAAATAAATTAAATTAAATTAAAAGGCTAGCCTGAAAGCAGAACACAAGCAGCTACACACTGCCTATTATTTATAAAAATAATAAATAAATAAAGCAAAAAATTCGTGAGTTGGCTCGACCTTTTTTACTCGAACCGAGCCTGAGTTTTGAGTTTCGGCTCGCGAACCTGCTCGTTGACATCCCTAGGTGGGAATTTGTTATATTACTGGCTTTTGCTGCTTGCCATGTACAACCAGGGGAGCCAAATTATAAATAAATAAGTAAGTATTAAAATAAATTAATATGATATGTTATTGATTAAAGTTGAAGATAGGCAAGTAAGTTAATTGATTGTAAGTTAGTTACTTTAAACATACAACTCTCTATCTAAAAGTAAGGAAAAAGAGAAAAGGGAGCATTGAAATATGCTTTGTAAGTGATAACAAAAAGTTAATAAAAAATAAGTTTCACTTAAAAAGAAAAAAAAAAAAACCTAGTTTAGCATGCTCTAATTTGCACTGGCAAGTGCCCCTTTTAAACCTTAAATAGTACGGTTGACAATTTCTTGTTATTCGTTTCCTCAATTAAATGTGCACTTTAGGAGGTCTCCTACTGAAATATCTGGAATTTGGGTCATGAACATTTCATTTTTGTAGTAATAGTATATCCTTACTAAACATTTTGGTTCAATTTTACTGTAAAAAAGTTACATGCAATTGACATGAAAAATTTATATATTAGTAAAATGATAAACATACACAAACAATCAAAACTAAAAGCATATATCAAAAAAAAAAAAAAAAAGTGAAAAAAATAGCTTTTTAACTTTTGAAGTGGCCGAAAACAATAATGAGGATCAACTACTACAAAAATAAAAGGTTTACAACCAAAAATTCATTAAAAATTAGTTAAAAACCTAACTGAAGGTCGTGATGCCAATGCCATTGACCTAGATTCTAGTTTTTTCTGTTTTTTTTTTTTTTTTGGAGGTGAAATCAAAAGGAAAAAGAAAGAAAGAAAGAAAAAAAAGAAGAGAGACATTTACCTTCTCTGTCATAAACAAAGCATTATAACTTTTTTCTTTAAGCATACGCATGTCCTTTTGAGCATCAAGAGCATTTTTAAAAAACTATCTATTTAAATTTTTCGAAATAAAGAGTGAGTTTGATTCAATAAATTTGCACAGTCAAATAAACTTTCTATTTTTACTTATAATCATTGCATTATAATAAGTTACAAATTTACTACTTAAATTTTTAAAATCATATTTGAATTTATTGATTATTAAGATTTGAAAAATATGTTTATAAAAGATGAGAAATCAGTAAACATTTATTAAAAAATAAATGAAGATCTAAAATAAAGAGTTTTATTGAATTATATAAAGAATTTTAGTCTCTAAATTTAATTATGATTTCTATCATACATAGGATGCTCTATTGCTCTTGATAAATAGAAAGCTTCTTGGAGATTCTCTTATCCCTTTCTCAATAAAACCAGCAAAATTAATAAAGAAAATAATTTTTTTTAAAAAAAAGGGAAAACCAAATTTGTACGAAAAGATCACAGCGACTGTCATGCACCATGTTTGCTAGCCAGTCTAGAACCCGAAAAGAAAAGGGAAAAAAAGAGCAAATTAATAAAAAGCTGCGGCACAGAAAATTAAATTGTGTTTATTTACCTCATTGTTAAAGCGATTTAATGCTGATTTAGTGTCTCCAGCCCTCAAAAGAAGATAGAGCTTCTTCACATTTGGCTGAACCCTAAGAATCTTCTCAATGTAAACTGCATTACAAATACATAAAATCATGCACCTTTTAAGTCGGGCCAAAGATAATCACGGAGACAAATACATTAACGAGAGAGAGAGAGAGAGAGACTCTTTGCTAGAAAGCCAGTGGCACCAGTGATTAAAATGGTCCTGTTTTGAAGGAACGGGAGAATGCTACTCAACTCCATTTCCCAGGAATGGATGTATGCAGAAGCAAAACAACAGACGTATAAATAGAGAATACAAACTACAATTAGCCCCTATTTGGTAAAAATCAAAAACTAGATTTTAATCTAAGTTAAAGTCAACAATTAATTTTAATCACATATTTCATAAATTCCACAATTTTTTAACCACACATTTCATTAACTTTTATCAATATTAGGCCTTGGCGTCGGGTGGGCCAGTCCTCATATTTCAACCATCAATTATACTTCGAGTATTTCATATTTTAAATAACTCACCTTTTTAACAATCATTTTAACTACATATTTTCTAATAAAATAATTTACACATAAATAAAAAAAAAAAAATTTAACCATACATTCTTCAACTTTTTACTATTTTAAAATACATTTTCTTGGAAAAAAAAAAAAAAGGAGCCCAAATAGGGGCCAAAAAGGTACACCACAACCCAAATTATAAAATATATCAAGTTTAATTACCACGCATTATTTTTTTTAAAAAAATCACTGAAGGAGCACCATGTTCTGAAACCTCTTTATTCTTGTCAAATATGCTTAAGACTTTTTAGTCGATTCACCAATAACACCAATAAGTCTTCGACAACATATTTAGCATCTGTTTGTCTCCCTTTTTAAAGAGTATATGGGGGAAAATGGTTTTTTGAATAATGATTTTTTAAAGAACCCGTGATTAAAAACTTAGGAAATTGTTTTTATTTACATGTAAAATATTTTATTGTATGAATGTGTTATTGAAAATGAGTTTGAAAAAAATGGAGACAAACAGGGACTTAAGTTGCTAACTAAGCTTGAGTATGTGGCTTTTGAATGTAATGATTCAATAGTCCTTGTTTAATTTGATGTCATCTTTTTAACCCGTCTATCCTAATTTGCAAAAGGTCTCATTCTCTAATTTGGTCATCATCCTAATTTGCAAAAGTATCATGAGCCCTACAACATGGCTAAGGGCCACATGGGTCCTGGTCAGGCGCTTATTGGCTGGGGTCTGTCCCTGGATGGCCTGGCCATATATCTTTTCCCAAGTCTCATTTTTTAGCAGATTTTTCATTACCCTTGTCCAAAATGTTTCTAGCCGATTGCTTCTTGGTAGATTTCCCCAAGGGGGTTGACAATTGACTAATATCTGATTGTCACAATATGGTCCTTGCAAAAATTTCCGACAGCACTTAATAGTTAATATTAACAATTATTCACATACCAAACAAAATTACACACGTAGCAAACTTGTAACAAAATTAATGAAATTTAATTGGCTATGTAGGGGGACATTTAATTAAACTTTAAATTTTTTTCTTGATTTTTAACAACAGCTAAAATCGATTTGATATATACGTTGGTTAATCATATTTCACCTGCTCACTTCTCAGTTATTTATACAATATAATAACATAAATTTTTAGAAATTTGTTTAACTTGAAGAGAAGAATAAAAAACGTTTTCATTGCTTTATATTTTCGTTTAACAAAGGTCCACTTTAATTAATATTCAGTAGAAGTTTTGATATCTCATTAATAAGGATGTATCTACAATAGCATTCAACAGTCATATATTGTTGAAATGGATTTTTCAATCGCGTCAGCCTACAAAATAATGAGGAAGATCTCGGTAATCTTAGACGTATATAACTTAATCAGCTAATAAGTTGTCAGCTTTCAAAAATCACTTTCCTAACCAAAATTTGTTGGGTTTTGTGACCCAAATCCGGTTCAAATTGAGTCTAGAGCTCCGCATTTAGAGTATTGGACTTGAAAATGTGAAAATAAGGTCCAAGAAGGAAATAAAGTGGATTGACGGACACTCGAGCAAGATGAGCAAAATTAAAATAGTGAAACTGTCGCTCGCCTGTCATTGAGCTGTCGCTTGAGCAATAGGCTCTCGCCCGATTCTCACTCGAGCGACCGCGGATCATTTTCCTTATTTTTCGATTTTACGCGATTTTTAACATAATTTTCATATTTTAGATTAAACCTAGGGTTGAGACATGTCTCATATAAATAGTAGGTTCTTCATTTAGTTTCATAGACTTTAAGTTGTAGAAGTTGTATTTTCTTTCTATTGGTTGTCAATAAAATACTCGATTCCTTTGCCAATTTCTTCTTCTTATTTGCTTTTCTTTTACATCTTGTTCTTGATTATTAATTTTGCAATCTATACTTTATATCGCACCATATCACCTCATCCTCAAATTTCTAACAAAATCCAAAAAATGTGTAGACGAAATTTTCAAAAACGATTCCATCAGTTTGGTAGGTAAAAATATAATTAGCGTCCTAACTCTATAACAATCGTCAATATTTTCCCTCAAATTCGAAAGTAATATGTTGGGAATTACAGTATAAAATTACAAGCTGAAAACATTAATAAAAAAATTGAAATTCGACAATAATTCTCAAATCACAATCCATTTAAATTAGCAAATTATCTTACTTAATTTCTTTTGTGTTATTATCACATCCCGACAGAGGATTGGAAGAATTCTACGAATGGCGATTTTTTTATTACATTCACAATGGACTTATTTATTGGGTACAATTTTTAGGTGGGCTATATTCCATGGATTGGACAATAATAATTTTTTTCTAGTAAGTTTGCGCCCTTTAACTTCATGAAATTAATGTACTTCTAAAAAAAATGCTTAAAATTAACAATATATTGTTATTGTTATATGGTATCCCTATAATTGTGGGACCTTGTGGTGTCCCACCTCTCGTAGCTTGAGGGCTGGCCCTGATTGTGCTTACATTAATTATTTATCTACTTAAATATAACCTGAACCTAATTTTTAGCGTGACAAAAAATCATTAATTATGTATAATTTTCTGATCACGCAAGTCTCAAAAAGAAAAAACCGGATGATTGGGGCAGCTCAGCCGACTTGACATGCTACCTACTTGTTTCTTTCATTACATTTTCCACAGAAGAGCTTTTTTTGGGAAAATATCTTTATTTTGCATTTACTTATTAAAAAAAATTTCTTTGAAAAAAACAAAAAACAAAAGAAGAGATCTTTTCACTTTGCTAGAACAAGAAATATTACAAAATTTCATCTAAAACTTGGTCATTATCTAATATATTTATTTAAGCTTGTACTACACATGATTTGGTCCCACCTTAATTTCATCTAAAACGTGGTCATTATATTTTCACGTGCAATTTGACTTGGAATGGAAGCATTGATTCCATCATTATTTTTTATAATGGAAGCTTTCCTATAAACGGTAGAATTTTTTTAAAATACTCATTCCTTCCATTTATATTGGTTGATTCTCCTTATTCTCTCGTTCCTATAACATAGTCATATTTCTTTATTAAAAATATTTTTTTTACTAATATACAGTTATTTAATTTGCTTAGTTATAATCAATTTTCTCCACTTAATCTTGAAATTGTACAAATATAAATAAGGGTAAACTAGGAAAACTTTTGGCAAAAATTTCTTTTTCAATGACATTAAATAAGATTTCTTAACCAAGCCCCTGTTTGGGCATCCTTCTCCCAAAATTATAAAAATACAAAAGGATTTGATCGCTATACACTCAATAGGCCCCACTATGGCAGCCACCTGAAAATTTTGACGAAAAAACCATCGTGCTCCAAACTCGTTGCATTCAATTTCTCCTTTTTAATATAAGCAAAAAGATAGCACCACATATGAGAGAGAATATGTCATGTTAAATCAACCATAGAGAATAATAATATTTTCCGTCAATTAAGTACAAGATGCCAAATACATGCAATTTTAAACAAGAGGATAATTATCACTTTATAGTAAAAATATTAATCAAAGTATGAGTGATGAAATGACAAAAGAAAAATTATTTGGATAAAATGTAAATAAATTTCAACCAATTATGCACATAGAAAATAACGGTTTTTCAAATATTGTGACTGGATCAAGTTCATGCATACTGTTACAATGTTCATATATATTTTCTTTTATTAAAATATGGAATCAATTGCGCCCAAACAGGCACTAAAATAAGTAATATTATGAAATTTCATCTAATACATGGTCATCATCTAATATATTTATTTAAGCTTGTACTACAAACGATTTGGTCCCATTTTAGCATTGTTTGATTCTCATTTTTTTAAAAATAAATCTCTCTCCTCTCTCTCTCTCTCTCTCTCTCATATTTTTTAATAAAGTAATATTACATACAACCAAAAAAATTTCCTTCATTCTTAACTACACAATCTCCATCAATCTACTATTTCGCATTTTACACAAAAAAAGAGGCTCAAACATACCCTAATTTTAATTGTCCTTTTGGTCCTTTTAATGTCACATGCAATTTGACTTAGAATGGAAGCATTGTTTCCATTATGGTTTTTTTTACAATGGAAGTTTTCCCAATAATGTGTGATTCTTTAATTTAATTTAGCTTTGGTTGATATAAATTTTGGGGAACTGATCTTGGATGCTTTAAACACATGTCGAAATAAGATCATGATTTCTGGAGATGCTTGTAAATTTAGCTTGAAGGGGATGACTATTTCGGTTTTTATTGCGTAATTAGGAAATGTTGTTACTTACAAGTTATAAATCAAGAAAAAAAATCATTTCGTTTTTCATGTATTAACTTTATTTCAAAGCGCACAATACCTGTGTAATTCGAATGTGGATGTTGAAGGAGATGACTCCGTTTCTTTTTTATTTTTGGTTTTTCTGGATTTTATTTTAAGTCTTGATTCACAAGGTCACAAATATCCTACTCGACGAGCACAAGTAGGTGATAGCCCATGATAACTAACCAAGAGGGAGGGTGAATTGGTTTTAAATATTTTTTCGAAAAATTAATTTAAATTTAAGTAAGTAAAGACTAAATAAATCAATTCAAATAATAAGCGCAAATATAAAAGCGACAAGTAAAAGGGAGATATTATGCAAATGATATAATTGTGGACGTTCGATCTAAAATAATGATCTACGTCCTCCGTTACCAAACTCTCCGATATGAACAAAACATTTTCACTATATTGATTGACTTATGATGCAATCCAACCATTTATAATGCTTCCAGCAACTTACA
The DNA here is from genome assembly GCA_903798255.1 of Fraxinus quadrangulata. NCBI lineage: Eukaryota > Viridiplantae > Streptophyta > Magnoliopsida > Lamiales > Oleaceae > Fraxinus > Fraxinus quadrangulata. The sequence continues at coordinate 14,873 of CAIGRB010010236.1, forward strand.
ATAAGAAGCACCGATCCTTATACAATGTTGATCTTTACGAGACTTCAACACGGCTCCACACTTTATCAAAGTGATTTTACAATGAAATTTCTCTCTAGATAAATAATGCAAACAAGTTAAGTACTAAAAAAGACCAACACTTTAATGACTAGTAATAAATGATAACTTAAATGTTAGATAAAAATTTTGATGGATAAAATAATTAGAAAATTTATTCAATCAATCAAAAATTTTCAACGAGAAGATGAAAAAGAAATAAATACACTATAAGTTAAAAAAATCTTCTAAAAAATATCTATTTTATGAATGATTATAATAAATTAAGTACCAAAAAAGAGATGAGAAACTTTGATGAATATGATGATATTATAAGTTTGATTTAATCAATCAAAGTTTTCAACATGAAGTAGAAGAAGAAATATATGCAATGTAAGTTCAAAGATTTTCTTCAAAATATGTCTCTCTTTTATAGGTAATAGAAATAAATTAAGTACAAAAAGAGAGATGGAAACCTCTGATGAAGATGATAATTAAAAAGTTTGAATCAATCAAAGTTTTAATATCGAGAAATAAATCAAATATATCCAAATGTAAGCTTAAATAAATCTCTTAATCACTTTGATAGTCTTGAAGAATGTTGTATTGAATGCAAGAAGTAGATGTATTTATAGAGTTCAAAACGTTAAACAAATCTGGGAGTTTGGATGACTTGTCCCATCAATCGTCTCTTGTTCGAATGACCAATATAGTCGTTTGTACAGTAAAAATCAGAGTTCAGAACGGTCAAATTTTAGATAGTTGAAAACTTCCGGTCAATCGCCCAACATTTTTGGTCTTTTTACATTTTGGCTCCGTTTGATCCGATTCGCAAGTTTTGAAGGGCATGAACTTTTGGAAATTATTTTTAACTACCTTTTCAAGATAAAAGATATTTTTCAACTTCAAATATCATTTTAAAATTCATATTTATATTTGATCAAAATATTGAATAGAATAACTTTTAATGTACAAAATTATTTTTAATGTATAGAAAGATTTAGAAATTAATCAGTCATTGCCATATATCAAGGTGTTAGTACCTTTACACTTTAGCTAAGAAATCAAGTTTTCGATCTTACTTCGAAATTTGGCTCTTAAGTTCTTGAATGTGACTTCGATCTTAACCTCATTCATGAGTCCCATTTTTTTTTATGATATCTTTTGATTTTTGACGACATCGATCAATTTTTCATCGTATGCGTTGAAAAACTATAATCATTTGAATTCAATTTGTTAATAAATAAAATTAATTTGTTTGTTATAATAAAAATTTAAGGTTATAATCAACCATAGGTCAACATAGGGCCCTATACCGCACCAGGATATACTAAAACAAGGCTAATCTAACCGAACCCCTTTTCTGTGATCGAACCAATATGCTTGATGTGGTACTAGCATTTAAAGCCAGTCCCTGAGTGGAGGCGAGGCCACAGAAAGAGCTCAACACAAGATCTCCCAGACAATTTTTTTGATATATGATTGATGCGACAATTCACTATCACAGTCGCCACGCGAGCCTATTCGATCAAGTCCAAAGCTGCAAGTTAGGCATTATGGACGCTAAAGTGGTACTAGCATTTAAAACTTATGATTGATTGATGTCTAAAATAGCAGCATGAATGAGGTCACGCGTCTCTTCATCCGATAAACCTCATTCATCTTCTTATAGTATAAAAATGCACACTTAGTTCCATTTGAAGATAATGCAATTTTAAACTCTTAAGTTATAACTTTGTCATATCACCATTCTATCTATTACTCCCCAACGCCAACATCCTTTTTATATTGGAGACTCACATCTAAAGCTCTCCTACCCTCATATGTTTTCTTTCCCAATTGACTTGATCATTGGAGTGCACGCGGCCAACTCCACCCCCACCGGAGGAGGTCACGTGTGGCTATTGATTTGTCCAAATGTACAGAAAAAAGATTTGTGTGGGCGTAAGAGACTACGTGATCTGTTGGCCACATTGGAGGTATATTTTTTTTGGGGGTCGACAATATTAATTATTTCTGATTGTTAAGGAATTAGGTTGTAATTTTGAATTAGAATTTCTTTAGGTTTTATTATAAAACTCACAAAACATTGTTGGAGGATAAGCTCAATGTCTTTGTTGATTCTTTAGTATTTAGTTGAATCAACGATTGTTTAAATTAAAAAATATTTACAAAATCAATGTTTTTTTGCAACGTTTTTAATTTTCCATCAAATGCTTCCATACATCGGTTTACATCTTGAATTTAGTGAAATTATAATAACACCAATAGTTTGTTTGATTGGTATGGAAAATATCTCATAGAAAAAAAATATTTTCCTTGTTTTGAGGAAAATAATAACCTACCCCCCTCCCAAAAAAAAAAAATTTTTTTTTCCCCTTAAAAATAAGGAAAATTAGGCATACTTACATACCCTAAATTTCTATGCTAATCTTTATACTCATTTCTATCTTGATAGGTGAATGATTTATGGTTTGTACGAGTTATTTGGCAAATAGGGCCACGTAGAAAGTATTGTGAAACGATTTTTTTGTTGGGTTTTTTGACCCAAATTATGTTGAATTTTTGAGAAAATATTTTTTTCTCTCCACGTATTTTTATTGGAAAAATATTTTTTTCTTTATTCCATGTGAGTTTTGATTTTGTTTCCATCTTTGTAGTATTTTTAGGGTTTGACATGTACCATTACAGTTATAAAATATTTTTTTCTTTATTCCATGTGAGTTTTGATTTTGTTTCCATCTTTGTAGTATTTTTAGGGTTTGACATGTACCATTACAGTTATAAAATAATTGTATAGACACAGTTATTATATTTGTTTTGTATTACTCAAATTTAGAATAATTGTGTAGACACAGTTATTGTATTTATATTTTCCATATTAATCAATCGAATAAAATACTCCGATCTTCGATCAATTAATTCTTTGCATTTTATCTTGTAATTTATTTGTGATCATATACTTCATATCGTGTCATATATATTACTTCGATCCGTTTTATTTCCCCATCAAATGGTATCAAAGATATTGATTGTGATTTGTTCCATATTTTTGTTATTGATGACAACCATGAAGTAAGAAATTCTACTCTTGGATAACAATACAAGATCTTTGTTATGGCAAGTGAAGATGTGAGCTGTACTCAAACAGATAGATTTGGATGACGTGTTATTGGAATTTGACAAAATGTCCACATCTTGGACGATGGAAGAGGGACAACAGAAGGATCGGAATGAACTTTCACATATACTTCTTCGTCTCTGTAACAATATTCTTTAGGACGTTTTGAAGGAGAAAATGACAGCTGCGGTGTGGTTCAATTTGAAGCAATTATGCATGACTAAAAGTCTGACAAGCAAATTGCATATGAATCAGAGGATGTATTCTCATCGCATGGCAAAAACCAGATCTTTGGAAGATGATCTAGCTGTGTTTAAGGAGATTGTCGCTGATTTGGAGACTTTAGAGGTAAAGTTTGATGAAAAAGATTTGATCTTAATTCTTTTGTTTTCGATGCCTGTATCGCTTAGAGACATGATCTTGTATAGTCGTAATACTTTCACCATTGAAGATGCTTATGATACTTTGTTTTCAAAAGAAAAGTTGAAGCATCTGGTTTGATTTGATGCTAGAAATGGAGAAGGCCTTGTTGTTCATGGTGATCAAAAAAAGGGGTAAGTCGAGATTAAATTTAGTAATTAGATTTGTTATTATTGCAAAAAGAAATGACATATTAAGAGGAATTGCAACAATTGCAGAGTAAAGGTAATTTGACTGCAAATCATGATAAGAAATCAAATACTTTAGATGAGACAAACAACGTAAATCTATTTGAGTGATGGAGTTACTTCGATGATTTCTAACATGGAATCTAAACCTGACAAGGAATGAATTTTCGATACAGCTTGTGCGTTCCATATGTGTATAATCGTAATACTTTCACCATTGAAGATGTTTATGATGCCTTGTTTTCAAAAGAAAAGTTGAAGCATCTGGTTGGATTTGATGCTAGAAATGGAGAAGACCTTGTTATTCATGGTGATCAAAAAAAGGGGTAAGTCGAGGTTAAATTTAGTAATTAGATTTGTTATTATTGCAAGAAGAAATGACATATTAAAAGGAATTGTAACAATTGCAGAGTAAAGGTAATTTGACTGCAAATCATGATAAGAAATCAAATACTTTAGATGAGACTAACAACCGAAATCTATTTGAGTAATGGAGTTACTTCGATGATTTCTGACATGGAATCTAAACCTGACAATGAATGAATTTCGATACAGCTTGTGTGTTCCATTTGTGTTCCAATCGGGATTTGTTTGAAACATATGAACCGGTGACTCAATGTGTCGTTGTCATGGGTAGCAACAAATATTGTCGGGTTGATGGTATTGGTAGAGTTATATTGAAGCTTGTGGATAGAACATGTAGAACACTTGATCATGTTCTATATATTTCGGCTTGAAGAAGAATCTAATTTTGTTGAGTACCCTTAATTCAAAAGGGTATACGTTTTCTAGAGGAGGTAGGGTTTTGAGAGTTCGAAAGGGTGTTAGTGCTGTATTGAAGGGGCAGAAGAGATTCCAGTTATATATTTTGCAAGGTCGAATAGAATTTGTGAAGAAAAATCAGCACAAATTTAGTACCATGGCGAAAATTCAGTTTGCTACGTACCTTTGGGATTTGGTTTAGTGTCCATATTGAAGAATACCATTCAGTCGAGTTTGAATGATATGAGTAATTTCGATTTGCCACCATTATCTACAGTTCCATCTATTCAACAGTACGTGGAAGCTAATTTGGTTGCACATACTTTTAACGTTTTTGAAGGTGTTAAGACCAGTCAAGTGCTTTTTATAGAAGCATTAGAAGTTGATTATGCTACAGAGTGTGCTTCAACATTGTTTGGTAATTTTTCATTCTTTGTGATTTTCAGGGAACCTGGTGTTTGGGCTCATGTATTCGTGTTGGATACAGTAGAGGAGGACGTGTATTTTTGTGTTGGAAAAAGTTTGATTTTTGTTGAAAAATTCGAATTTTTCATTTCAATCGGATTTATTTTTCCTGATGGAGAAATTTAGGAGCTTCTTTTGTTGTATCGAAATTTGCGTCAATGTGGAAATTGTTGAGTTTTTTTACCCAAATTATGTTGAATTTTTGAGAAAATACTTATTCCTTCTTTACACGTGTTTTTATTGGAAAAATGTTATTTTCTTTATTTCATGTGATTTTTAATCGTGTTTTCATCTCTGTGGTATTTTTAAGATTTGACATGAACTCCTATAAATATTAGATTCTTTTCATAAGTTTTGTATTATTGAAATATCTAATAATTGTGTAGACACATATATTGTATTTATTTTCTCCATAATAGTCAATTGAATAAAATACTCCGTTCCTCTGTCAATTAATTCTTTATGTTTTTTGTTGTTGTTTGTCTACAATCATATACTTCATATAGTTTTATATATAATATCTCGATCCATTTTATTTTCCATCATTTTTAATGGTTTAAATGTTGACATATACATGTTGGAACTTTTTGGGACTGTACTAAAATTGATTCGAATTTTAGTTCATTAAAATAAGTTGAATTGTAGCTTTACAATGTTTATATGTCTAATTAGTTATTGTAATCATAACTAGATAACATGGCTTGGTGCACTTGTGGGTTGATAAGTGTGTTTTACTCGCTTATTTATGCTTTTAATTTTGATATATTATGATTAATTTGAGCGGATTGCAATCTAATTATGTGATTTGTAGGAGAAGATTGAGGTTGAGAGCAATTGATACAAGAAGTGGTGATTTTGAAATTAATTAGAGATTAATTCGAGCACTTGAAGATCATTCGAGGTTGCAATCAATCAATCAATTGGAAGAAGCTTTGGATGCAGTTGGATGAAAGTATAAGATTAAGGACGGAAAGTTGATAATTGGGAAGTTTGGGACTAAAATGAAAGTTTTGGAAAAAAGGAGGACCAAGCTGCAAAAGTTGAAAAAAGGCCGCGGGTTTATGCTCATGTTCTTGATATATGATGGATGAAATCAAGACACTTATGGCTTGCCCTACATATAGTTCTCACTACAATTTGAAGAGTCTATTGGTTAAGTAAAGACTCTGCAATTCACACACCCGAGATTCAAGATGTAATCGTTGATTAACAATTTTAAGATTCAGCGATTTGTTTCCTATGTCAATGTGTGTATCTAGATTGAATCTAGAAAAGTCTTACAAATGGTATTAGAACAATCACACAATTGTGTAGATCTAACTAGTTTGTGATATGTGTTTATGCATTAAAGATAAACATATATTGATTTTTATTTATTTACTTCGCTATTCGGTTGGTCAATATCTTGTGAGCTTTTCTCTATCGTCTTGGATCCATTACTTTTACTATATGTATTAAGTGTTTGCTCGATTAATCTTTTAAGTGAGTATAAGCAATGAGTCTTAAGAAATGTGTCTTGTAAGTATTAACTCTTGACTTCCCTTTACAATTTGCATATTTACGGCTTTACATAATACACACCAGTTGATTACAGTATATATTATTCATAAGTATCTTATTACATGTACATCAAAGTTTACATAATGATTTACATAATGTCACGTATCATTTTATCATTGAATAGTTTAAAATACAGTCAACATTTTTATCCAATTTTTTCCCTTCAACTAATCTTCTGACACTGCTTCTAGACCCCGTCCTTTCTGTACAAATAGCATAATTGTATTCACAATTTTTTTCTTTCTAAAATCAGTCAAGTGAGGCTGTTCTTTTGTTAAGTGCTTTTCCTCTAAACTCACTGATTTGGTGGACCTATGTAAGCCATAATCATTTTTTGCAATATCAATTTTTATTGCAATCATTTTGTCTAGCACGGGATGCCTGTATCCTGTTTTGCGCCTCTGTTTTCCAGTTCTCATTATTATGGTACGAACAATCAAATTCCAATTTTTTTATATTTAATCAACTGAGGTTAGTCTTTTGATGGTGATTAAGGAGCATTTTTAAAGCTTATTGTTTTGGTGGGACTATGACCATGTAAGTAACAAATTTTATTGCAATCAAATTGTCTAGCATGGAACAACATTATTTTATTTTGAGCACTACTATCCAATCCTCGTTATTATGTTATAAAATTACTGTTTAGATCCATAACTTTTCATTATTACGTGTTTGTATCGGAGATTTTTTTGGAAAGTAAATTTCGTTAGAGAATGCATGATTTATGGATTCTGCAAACTCTAAACCTAATGATATTCGTTCCTTGGAGATCACTTCCACCATGTATGCCACAAACTCACTCCGTTCTTTAGTAGCTAAAAGTTTATGAAATTTATGTTATACTTATGACAATGTTTTCCTCCTTTATACACACACATGCTTGCTTAGTTATGATATTTTCTATGCTAGCCCGATACTTCAACTTAGGATAATAGTGCCTAACAAGATAAAAATTTGCATGAATAAATATCCTTATATGGGTATCTAATTAAAGTCCAATAGCTTGCTATCATGTATGAAATGCGCTCGAGTTATAAAAGCATCAGATATATAAGAACCAACGAGCATAAATGATTAAAGCAAGAATAAGCATGAGATAGCTTAAAATAGGCGTAAATAGTTGTTTGGGACAGCCCCTCTTTAGAGTTACAAACCGAGCCAAAAATATGAATTGCAATGTTCAAAGACAATTCCAAAGCAAGAAAAATTAAAGTAGCAGCCAAGTAAAGTTTATATGCGAAAAATGGCTAGAACTTTGATCAAGCAGGGAGTTAGGATCTATAGGGCTCATGTTGGGGGCGGGTGATTCCAAAAAAAAAAAAAAAAAAAAC
>CAIGRB010010236.1:29387-57752 GCA_903798255.1 Fraxinus quadrangulata
ATATATATATATATATATATATATATATATATATATATGTGCATACATTTAATTTTATTTTTTAAAAACCTTTTAAAATCGCTGGATAATAAATGGTCAAGCATGAATTGGACCCTTTTATAAAAACTACTAAAAGCACCCAAAGTTGACCCCTCAAAAATGCCTAAAACCTATACATGAAAAAACTCCAAGCGAGTACCCCTATACTCCCAAGCATGCCCTAAAAGTTAGATATAATCTTGAAGCTATATTCAAAAGTATGAAATTGTTGTCCTGCTTAAAGTGAGTAGGATAAGACTGCGTACTTATTGATATGATAAGTTATTTTCAAATGTGAGGATCTAAAGTAAGGTTATTTTCAAGTGAGTAAAATAAATTTTTTTACTGTCAGTAGGAGAACATTTATGTTCAAATGTATTTATCTGAATGATGAAACACATAGAACAATGGCGCTCTTGATCCCTCTAGAGAAAAACTTGATTTGTGGCACTACTTATTACTAGTGTGGATCGTGCGTTGCACGATAACCGTTATAATTTTTGTAATTCCATAATTGAACAAGAACAAAAATAACATTAAATTGTTTCAAGTAATGAATATTCAGGCACCCTTTAAATTACACCATTTAAATCTCCACTTCATTTACAAAAATTGATTCCCTTTTATTGACGAATTTCATCCTTTCAGACAGAATAGAAACAAGAACAATACTCCGAACCTGAAAAAGAATTTAACGTTCAACTAATGCTTATCCTTAAAATGCCCTAAACAAATAAATGATAAATGATAAAAATGTGGCTATAATAAACAATAGTTTCTCTTATCATTTCCTCTTTTTTTCTATTCTAAATACTAAATTTGTTACATAAAAAAGCTAACAATAATGAGACTATAGAATTAGAAAAAATAGATCTATACGAAAAAGTATCCCCTTTTCCGATCCAGGACAACAAAAATGTTTTCTTTTACTTGCTTAAGGAAAAAAATCGAAAATCAAGAAGATCGATCAAAGCTAACGATCAAAGCTAAAGATTAATCACGAACTCAAAAACCTAACAAGCATTATTGCTTAAAAATCTAGAATCACTAATTATTCCATCAATGTAACATAAAAAGGAATGAAACTTGGAACCCAGCAGATGAAAATCGAAACAGCCATTAATTGTTCCTCAATAAAATTTCCTTGAATCAACGGTAGAATTCTACAAGTCTAGCTCTGAGCTATAATTTTATATTCAATAGAAATAGATAAAAATAGAAAGAAATGAAAAAGAGGGCTGCTTCGACATGGAGAATGAATAACAGATGCAATAATAACTCGGAAAGATAGAGAATAAAGAGAGAATTCAGTCATACATTACTTCACTTTATTGATGATACGAAATAATATTTTAAATAGATTATGTATATAATATATTACTTTAAAAGCATGGAAATAAAGAAAAATTATGGAGAATTAAAAGTCATACATTACTTCACTTTATTTAAGAAATATGAAGATAGTCATCCCAGTTCATGACAGAAATCTAGCTTCAAAAAGTGAGCTGAAATTCATAGTATGTACCAATACTTTTTTATGTTACCATACATCAAAGTCCATTAGCCAAATTGAGTTCCAAGAAGAAATATTCTATTCTTTAAAAAACTTGCTGCTACTTTAATTCACAAATGATTTCAGCAGTTGTTTTTAACAAAAAAACAAAACCAAAATGATTTCTAATTTGAATTTGTGGAAGTCAGGTACATTTATTTTCGGGTTGGATCGACAATGATGCTAGGGAGATCTTCAATAATTTCTTCAACTGCAGGTTTGCTGGATGCTATTATCTTTTGTTTCTTCAGTTGCTCAATGTTTCTTTTTCAAACACTAAGTTTCTTCGAGATTTAGGTACATTGGTGTGAAGTGAGACATTTTTCGTATTTGGTTCATATGGAGACATCATTGGAGATCCCTTTGTAGGCCCACAATTGTTATCGAGAATGTATACAACATCGAACCTTGGTTGGTTTGTTTTGAGATCCAAAGTTTCATATTTTATACAAATAAAATGGTCTTCACTTACATAATTCAAATCACGAGCATTGATGACATTATCTGACTGTATGAAAATTAATGAAGATACTATCAATATATTTAAGTAGGAAATATTAGCAAATGTAATAGATCATAAGGAATACTTTACCGTTATACAATCCTTTATCAAAGTTTCAGCTGGTAGTTGTAGGAATTTTTCAACCAATTTACCAAATAATGATGCAGAAATAGATCTGGTATTATCTGTAATATGAACATTGCATCTTGCTCTGGGAATAAAAAAAATAAAATAAGTACATTTTAAATTTACTGTTAGTTACATTATATACATAATTATTATTTTGAGTAGATGGTATTACAATATGAGTTATTACCTTGGAACTGCTCTTGCATGCATTTATTTGCAATAATTGCAAAAATACATTTAATTGAATTGAACAAATGACATCCAACCACAAGTGTCACAAGCCATATACCAAAGTGATTGAGCTTCTGCCTTCAATTCTAATTGACCTTTTATCCATAATGGTTTGTGCTGTAATACGTAGAACGAATGTTAGATTTGTTTTTGAACGTAAATAACTATGTGGTAGATAATGGAAGATTTTTTTTAAAAAAATAAGTAATGGTTTTACTTTTACTTTTACTTGTAGTAGTTAATATACCGTCAATGAGTATTCTGAAATATCTTTGATGTTGATGATTTTGTTCTTTGGAGGGAATGAAATACTGGACGTGTTTGGCAAATCATACGTCTTTTGAGCGATCATTTCTGTCAGTGTGTCTTTGTTTTTTTAAATCCTTGTACAATATCAAAATGAAGTTAAAAGATAAACAAAAAATGCAAAATAATATGATGATGAAGTTAGTTTTTTTAGTGTAAAACAGCGTATGGAAAATGTATGAAGAGTAAACTGATCATTCTCTTATTTCAGCAAGTTTTCAAACTTTGGATTAATGATGATCGAACTGTTTACTTTAGTCGATAATGATATCCCTGTTAAGGAAGTAGGCATATAATGAAGTTAGATATTCTTAACAGCAGAAACTTATAAAAATGATGATTAAACTGGGACTTTGTTTACCTTTGAATTATGTGACTTTCAAATGGTTGACAACGATCATTGCCTTTTTCATAAGGCAGTCACTAATTTCAACGCCTTCAGTCAATTAAGTTGTCACATATAGTTAGAATAATTGCTTGCAATCTGCACATGGAGATGTCAAATTTCAGATTAATTGGTATAATAGATAAATGATTGTTTTTTTGCGTGAATATTTATACTTATCTATACATAACTTTCGTTCACAAGGACAACGTCTTGAAAGGTTGCATCTGCATTCTTGTTGCTTGGAATCCTTCGTTTTGGCCTAACGTCAACAACAATGCCAACGAATGCTGCATAGAAAATTTGAAAAAGTTTTGTGCGAAACGTAGTAGTTTGAAAATATAATGTATAACAAAATTTTGGAAAATGATTATGCTCATAGTAAGTATTACCTATTTCGACATTAGCATCTATGTAGTTTTGAAATTCATTAAATGGTGTAAACTGAAAGCATGACTCTACAACAGGGCTATGGTTTTCATTTTATTCTTCAATTCGAGTTGAACCACTGATTGTCCATTATGTATGTCCGCAAGTTTATCTGAAGCATTCATATGTGTTTTTGACATATGTGTTTGAAATCAAGTATGTCTTTAATGGCAATAAGGTGTTTTCAAAAGCTTTGATATTCTGAGCAAATATGGTTGCTTGGACTTCGTTTCCCTACATTAAATGATAGTATATTAAATATTAGTACACAAATATATAGATGTGTATTATTAACCTCAAAAAGCATGGTCTAAGAATATTACTGCAGTATCCATCAACCAAAGGTGCTGATATATTCCATTTTCCTTCTGTGATGTCCTTGAAGTTGTTTTTTCTACAACCACCACTTTACATGTTCATCTGATTGCTCTTGGTGCAATATCTGGAATTAGTTTCAATTTGAATGCCATTTTTATGTCAGATGAACTACATCAGAAAGAAATATCAAACATTAATAATGTAAAAGAAGAACAAGCTAATGAAAATACTTTTTTTACACTGATAGTTATAAGTATGTTTATATTCATTAAACAAATAAGTGTGTGTGTGTGTGTGACATGCATGTATGTCAGAGATAAGGTGTCAGAGTAGGTAGATGAACAAGAGAGTGGTGTAGTGAATATGGAATTCAGATTGACTGTACACAGGGGACCATATTGTCCTTTTTTAAACAGTAAATAAAGTATATTGTGATCATTTATATATTTAATTTTACAATACATAATCAGAATGCCTGTAATTTTGTATAAAAAATAGATGAAAGTACTATTAACATTAACGTATCTCAGTAGCATATTAAGTTACACGTGTGAGATGGATAAAAAAAATATCTTTGATTTTTCTATTTCATTTTCCATCTTTCAACTATTTACGAGGTAACTTCAAATTTTTTACAGGCATAGTCAAACTTAAAATTTGGACGTGTCAAACTACAAATATAGTGTGCTAAATCAATCTATGTGGAAATAAATCATATAACTTGACAACATCTTAAATCACAAGCTTAAAAGTGTAAAATGATAATACAACTTTGAGAGAATGGATGCAAAAGATAATATGCAATGAAGCATGCAAGAGCTCAGAATGAAAGCAACATAGCTTTAAAAATGTAGTCACACTATTCATTCTGAGTTTGGAATATTCAAACCGTAGTAGTGGTCTTGAGTATTGCCACCATAATCAACACAAATACCCCTCATTGTGAGTCCTATCTTTCATGGTAAACCCCTCATTTTGATTGAGGTTGTTCTCTTCTTCTAAAATCTGAGATGAAATTTTTTGTTATGATATATAAAAAAATAGTTTATTAATTCTCAGTTTGAAAACGTAATATGAGAATGACGAAAAAAACTGAAGTTAGATGAAGTTATCTCACCTTCATATGAGAGAGCCAAATCTTGCAAACGAAACAAAGAAAAAAAAGATCAACTATCCGGTCACATTTAAAATGTGGTTGCTATGTATATGGAGACGAAGAAATGAGTAGATCTGGGAATCAAATCTTCGTCTAAGGTAATCAAACGTAGAAGAAAAAAAAATTAAACTATAAAATTGCACCATGCACAATATGACCAAACAAATCAACCGTACAAAAAAAAAGCGCCATTTTTTTTTAGAGTTTTTCGATCACTATAAAGGAGATCTAGAAGAAGACAAAAATAAAGTACAACAAACAAAAATAAATCGATAGGAAAATTACAACCGAATAAATACTCCATAGGAACATATATGAAATGGATAGAAAATGATTGACAAATAATACAGCTTACGGGAACAAACAAAAAGTAAAGATCTAAAAAAAATAATAATAATAAAATTTGCAGCAGAAAAATAATGAAATTACTGACGTTTTCCCTATTGTTGGCGCTTTGTACAAAAGGGGATCTAAGACGAATACAAAATGATTGAGAAATTAAAAAGTTGAAATGAAAATAATACACCCCATATATAGAAAGCAACTGAGAACAAATGTGCATCAAAACAACGAAGCAAAGCAATGGTTTTTTTTCCCATGGGTTCGTGCTTTGGGATCTCCGATGAATACAAAACGACGCTCGAAAAAGAATACAATCCAAGAAATCAATTGCACGGACGATGAACGACATTTTTGGGTTCTTTTCTAGCGTTTGTGGTGGATGAAAAATGGTATACAAAGAATACGATTCGTGGGAAATAACCAAAAAATGGCGAAAAAGGCAGCTTCAATTGAATTTTGATCTAGGGTTTTGGTTGACAGCAAAGAGAGAATGAAGAGGGAAAAAAAGAAATTTCTAGTCTAATCTAGAGAAAAAGAGGAAAATAAAACCCTAAATAATGATTTAGATATATATGACATCAGTGTGACATAAGAGTGATGTCTTATGAATAATAACAAAGTGACATAAGAATGATGTCTTATGAATAGTAACAAAGTTTGCTCTTTTATATATTGATGTACATATTAGTGTTTGCAATTTTTATTCTTTCATTTGAACATTGAGCCTAGCTTCAAGCAGATTTTCGATTATGGTTGAGGTAGTTTTAGCGAGTAACTTATTTTATTCACTTGTTACAGTCTAATCTTATAAAGGGGTTTAATTAATTCAAGGTAGACTTGATCATTTTAAACTCTCCAAACAGCTAACAGCCCAGTTTTACAATAACAAAATAAAAAGAAAAAAATGGGAAATTTGTACCAATGTACTAATTACTCGAGTGCAAGTTAGTATTCAACAGTTAGAAACTTTAAGCTCAGTATAGTGGCACAATGAGTTTGTAAAGACCCTTTTGCAACGGAAATTATCCAAATTTCGATTAATTAGTCACTTTTCCTTCACTATTTAACGTAGATTTGAACAACTTAATGTAAATTAAATTGGTTTTTGCTGACAATAGGTTAAGAACCAGAACTACAAATACTGGTACCAGGTACTCTTATTGCATTAAGTGCACCAGGCTAGCACGGGGGATGCAAGGAAGAGCACCGTGGTGCCACCTAGAATACCCAATTGGGAAGTAATGATCTCCCTGCATAAGGACCGACAAATAAGAACTTCGACAACATTTAAACAATCTTGCTTCAGAGGCCATCTCGTGAAAGTCATTGTTCACAATGAAGCCAATTGTAGTAAAAAAAGAAAGCAAATAATGAAACCATTACTTGCTGCTCAAGAACTATGTGAAACGATCTTCGTCCCACTTAGATAGTGCGAAAATAAGACCGTGAAGTGCAGATGCCAATATGTATCATACAAAACAAAAAAAAAAAATAAAATAAAAAATTAATTAATATGAAAGTTAGACTCACCTCTTAATGTGTTAAGCTGTTAAGCTTTTCGTGTTTTTAAGTACAATTCCTTCCGCTTGGCATCTTGACTAAGGTGTTAACATAATGAAGTAATATTCCGAGTTTTAAGGAAAAACTCTATTTTCAAAGTTCTCCAAAAAAAAAAAAAAAAAAAAAAGTTCTCTTTTGGAGGGTCCTAAAAGTAGGTTAGATACTACACTTTCATGTCACCAACAATGGGTAAGGTTTTACGTCTCCCTGAATTCTATTTCTATAAACAAGACGTGCGTCACTTGAAATTTTTGAATTAGTAATATGTTAGTTACTTTTAACTTTCCATTCAAAAAATCGATATTCTACATAATGAACGAGTATTTGTTTTATTCATTTTGATAATTGTAATTGATCCACTTAACAAGAGTTATTATTTGTTCTATTTGATTAGTAACGACTAAACAAATATGTTCATAGAAATAAAGAGAAGTGAATTTATTCTATATCATATAAGTACTTCAATAAGCAAGGGGTTCGTACAAATTTTCCTAATCTATGAATAAAATAAACACAATATTGTTCACAAATTTTGGATTAATATCACGTCACCCTAAGTCACATCCACAATATTCAACATACTTTTTCATACTACTCGTTTAAGATATCGATGTAGCAATCAATAGATACGATAATTCAAATACAAGAATATTAAACCTTCACTTGTACACTTTAAGCTGCCTTAAATTATTTATAAATTGATCTAATTGGCAATCTCCAAATCACGCTTTTGCTTTGTTCAATAAATCATTTGAAAACGTATTTTACTACGCCAGGAATGTGAGTATTCATGAAGTAATCGTCCCAATCAATGATTTTGGGATCGAAGTAGAAAATATCAGTCTCCTCGCAGCTTTCTTTAGCTGATCTTCTCAGTTTTTCAGTATTCATGTCATCATAACTGCGTCACAAAACGAAAAAAAAAAAGAGAAAGTGTTTTTAGATTGAATATTATGACTTATATAACCTTTTACAATCTTTTTTTCTATACAATAAATAATAAATATTTTTTGTTAGTTAATATTGAAAATAAGAAAGTTTTTTTATATTAAAAGTAATTCTTACCATTTATTACTTTTTTTTTAGCTACAAGCATGATTAGACAACTTACTTTTAAATAAAAAAAAATTATTATTTGAAAGTAATCCGATTCACACATCACCATCAAAATAAGTAATTTACTTATTTTTAGCTTTTACTATTTAAGCATTTATTTTATTTTAAAAATTATTTATTACTTGAATATAAATTGAGTTAAAAGAAAGCTCTTCAACCTTAGCCGCTTGTAACTTCTTTTATACTAGTAAGAAGAAAATGGTAACTTAAAAGTAAATTTATAAAAGATCAGAAAGTGCTTACACTCCTTTGAAGAACAAATAAGGCCCATAAAGTTCTATTAACCTCATTACAAACTTGATCTTCCGATGCAGTTGAAGATACGTGCCCTGAAAGTACTGGCAACATGCTGCATTTACTATTTGTAATCCCTAAAAAAAAAAAAAAAGAAGAAGAGGAAAAAAAAAAGAAAAGAAAACCATAAAAATTAGATGGCAGAGAAAGGGACATTTAACTTAATTTCATTTCAACTAAGTATCTCGACTACTCGATTCTGTTCACATTCATTAACTAACGGTGTTAACCTGCTAATGAGTATGTTATATCTATCGTATGTGTACATTTTTTGAGAATAAAACTAACCTTCAGTGGAAGCAAGTAGTGAACCGCCATGTATCGGCGGAAACTAGCCATGGTGCTCAACACCGTGACCTTGCCAACAATGACTGGCTTGCCATCCTTATTTATCCATGGGTGTTTGGTGAAGTATTGGAAGCCATAATCTTGAAGCCAAGTAAACTCCACAGGGTTTGAAACAGAAGATCCAACATGGTAAATGATCTCATTAGGTTGATTTGCATGAGCCACCATGGCTACCACTATTGCATTCACCACCATATCTGCTGGAATCTGCATAATATTCATTATCAGTGCCGCATACAAGTCAATATGTATGTTTTAAAATAAGTAAAATCATTTTCTTGGAAATTGTAAACTTTTTAAGTTACTTATTTTGTATGAACGGTGGTTGTGTTGGTAGTATGAAAAAAATTGTGGGTCAATTTTGGTGTGCACACTTGAGGTGAGTTGTACCGGACCAAACATAAGTCTCGTACAAAGGAATCATAAATTCAGAGCAATGCTGTGTACAAAATTTGTAATCCATTTTGTCAAACAATTTTGTAATCCATTTTGTCAAACAATTTTGTAATCCAATTTTGTACACTTAACATTGCACATAAATTCATTATTCATATATGTAAGTCTAAGGACACAAAAATGACAAGGAGAGTGGTTGATAGGGACACTTCTTAAAATTTAATGTTCGTTGTGTTATTTATTCGAACATGAAAAAAAAAAAAGGCAACTCACCACGTCAATTATGGTTTTGGGATCGCCAAGGAAGCATGTTATTTTACCTTTACCATAACCAACAGCTAAGCTATCAATTGTTCTGTAACCACCAACCAAAATTGTATATTAGCGAAAAAAAAAAAAACCCCGAAAAATTTAGTAGAAACATTACGAGTATAGAAAACTATTTGTAGCAAACAAGTCTTCCTAATCTCTTAGGTTAAATAAATATAAAATTTATAGTAATAAAAAATATTCGACACAAACACACATAATTTGAGAATAGTTTTACTACATATCAAGTTTCACATTGTGTGATGTGGCAGCTTTTTGTAATTACCTGACACCTTCAACCCAGCCTGGAAAAGGCTCTTTGTAAGTACTAGTAACAATTGTAGGACGAACGATAACAATAGGTATATTATCTTTCAACTGTCCCAAAAGCATCTCCCCCATCGCCTTTGTAAATACATAAGTATTTGGCCACCCGTACTTCCTTGCTCTGCATATCGATTCATAAATCAATTTATTTATATATTGGCACACAAAATTAAATTGAAGCGTTAAGGAATAAATAACTGAATAAATACGCAAGGCACGAACACGAAATACCTTTGAATTCCCAAATTTTTCATGGCTGATTTAATGGATTCTTCAGAAGAATTTTCAGCCCTCAGCTGATTCAATGTCTCCTCCACCACATTCTTCTCTGCATCAATGTCCAATCCAGATGTCCCATTTAGTGTGTCACCCAACTTGTAAGAGTCCTCTTTTATTAGTCCCTCCATCTCACCAGACACATAAGCTGAACTCGTCAAATTAAATAATTAATCGACAATATTGGAACAACATGTGAATAACTGTGGTCCAAGAATCAAACAGATCGATAAGAACTAGTTTAAGGTTGGGTTGGACGACATCCATCTTGCTTTGTTATATGTGGTCCAAGAATCAAATATGTCAATAAGAATATGTTCAAGGTTGGGTTGGACAACATACATCTAGCTTGTTATAAGCATGATGTATTTTTATTTTTTTTTGAAATCCCAAGATTATTTGAAATTTTCTATGTCGTCTCTCGAGTGCCAAATTTGTTAATTTTTAGTCACATAAATTTTGGAATTTTTCTAGTTCGACCTTGAGTCCTCAAGAGTTTTGCAGTCTATTGGTTGACGAACAATAAGAAATATAACATATTAAGACATAAAAAATTGATGGAGAGTGCCATGTTTTGTTGTGTTGATCTTAAGATACTAACCCGTTGATACATGAACAAGAACCTTTAGCTTGGCACAATTTTTAGCAAAATCCAAAACATGTTTTGCTCCAAATGTATTAATTCCAATAGCAACATCGTATCTGCGGGGGATCCAAACAACATTAATTTAATTTTAATTATAAGTCTATTTTAATAAAATAATAATAATTTGGTAGAACATACCTTTCATCAAAATTGGTCGTTGCAGCTAAATTAACCACTACATCTATCTCTTTCAACATTTCCTCCAACAAATGGGAATCCTTAACCCCCAAGTTGGCACAAGTGATGTCACCAGCCACAACAATTACTTTTTGTGAAATTAGGGAATTTAGATTTCCGCCGCATTTTTCTTTAAGAATACTGAACAAGTCCTTTGATATCACCTAAAAGAAGTCGAAGTAGTGGGATTATTAATCTAAATTATTTTGTCAAATTAATCACTCTTGGAAGAATGCAAAAAAGCATGTAAAAGTCTTGGACTCGAGTCTCCTTAGTACAAATTTACAAAAATTACGCACGTGTGAGATCTTTGAAAAAAATTGAATACAATTTGCAAAAAATGGTGCGTTGACAGTACTTTTAAAAAGTAAATTTGTCCAAATTCTAAACACTTAGTCCTAGTAGTGGACATTTTTTTCCGAAACCGGACCAAACCATATAGAACATGTCGGTTCGGTTCTGATTCCTTTACTAAATGAGTCGATTTTGGGGGTAACACATCGAGAACCGGTCAGTTCATTCCGATTCACAGTACTACTTTGAGAACCAATAATGAATTCGATTCTCCAAAATTTCTCTTTTTGCTTCCGCCAAAATACACTAGATTTTTTAACACTGACCCCAAAACTATTCTCAAGTTAAAATTTTATTTTTCATATGCTACTTCTTCTTTTCTTTAATGGGTAATCAAAATTTAAGTCTAAATAATATAAATACTTTAAAAATTCATAGTTTTAATGCAACTCGATAGGGAAAAATAATATTTGTAGTTCAACATTTCATAAGCTTTCAATTTTTTCGTTGTTTCCAAAATAACCTATCATCAATAATCAAGATCCTTTAGAATTATTTTAGGTTTACATATAAAATTATTTTATTGGAAGAATATGATTGAAAATAAATTTGAAAAAAAATAAATTTTAGATAATAAGGATCAAATAAGGCCTTAATCTTTTAAGCGAGGTGATTGTACACTCGCATACACCTCGTTTCAGTACATTGTGTGGTTACCTCATTGTTGAAACGTAGAATGGCTGACTTTGAATCTGCAGCTCTTAATAGAAGATAGAGTTTCTTCACATTTGGTTGAACCCTAAGAATCTTCTCAGTAAAAACTGTATAAGTATATACAAAATTGATGTCATTAATAATGACTACGACTATGGCAGAAACTAGAATACTCGACAATTGACACCCTTCTAGTCTATTGCATTGTTTCAATAGAGTCTACAAAAGATGGCCGTGTACATGAAAGTACATGCAAACATACTTCGTGTCTTACAGAGAGAGAGAGAGAGCACTCTTTGCCATGATGTGTACAATATAAGAAAGAAAACAAAGTTCAAATTTTGTCAAGTGTTCGTTCTTGTTAGGTACTATCTATCAAATGTGTACTGAGGGATGTGAATATTCATGCATGTTTACTACGTGTGCTTGTTTTCGTGAGAAATAGAGATAGTACGTACTCTTTGCCAAAAAGCCAGTGGCACCAGTGACAAGAATGGACCTGTTCTCTAAGAACTGCAGAATACTGCCCAACTCCATTGGTGAGATAAATTAACAAAAACAATAGAAAGAGAGATATGTAGAGGGAGAGAATTCTAGTTTAAGAATTGAGAGAGCTCAAATCATAGACAGAACTAATTAACCAAGACCCTAGAGAAAGTAATGATATATGAACTGGGTGCAGGTCACATAGTTGTGGACTTTGGACCCAGAAAAATGATATAAATGGTGAAGTGCACGCAACATATTTGTTATTTCTTTGGTAGATTGGCTGTCGTGCCTGCATATCAATATTCTACTATGATCCTAAAATATGAACAACACACGTTAGACGACCCACTTGTTTTCCCCCCGAATTTGCTTTTTTAATGTAGCAGTAAAATATTGATATGTGTAACGTCAACAATAATTATATTCTTGGGTTCTCATCCATGATTGGTATCATTTTTAGATAAATAGTTGTAACCAACCAATCTACTCAAATATTTGGCATCATCACTAATACAATAGTTCTTCCTTTTGTGTCTAGTAAATTAAGAGAAAAAAATGTTGAACAAACTTTTTTAGTGTGGGGTTTTTCGTGGATTCGTTGATGGAATTTCCCTGTCGCCAGATCTGAAGGTGATTTCTTTATTGGTGATGGGCAAAGAACAACAAACATCTTAGCAAATTTGCAAGGAGCTCACCAATGGCTAGTATTTTTTGTTGGCAGTGACAGTTGACGGTGATTGACGATGGATGAGTCATCTTTTTACTTCAATTGTGTCTTCGATAATATTTCTATCATATAAATTTCAAGATATTACAAGATAATTAGGAATTTCACTTCATAGCTTCCTTGGCATCTGGAAACTTTGTAAAACTTTTTACAAATATAAAATACTCCAAGAAAGGCAACTTTTCAAACCTAAAATGCTTTGTGTAATATTTCCAATAGCCTAAAAATACTAAAATAAACTAAAAACACCAGCTTCAAAACAAAAGGTTTTATTAGGATGGTACTTTATTACTCCAAAAATACATATTATCTAAAAAGGTTTAACATTAATTTAATCTATCAACAAATGTCATAATATGTCCTTAAAACAATTTTTTATTTTTTGATTTTTTTTGTCAAGTTACATGTGCAGGTTTTCTCAGGAGACTTTTAAGAATGATTTTCTTTTTTTCATACTAGTTTTTTGTCCGCACAATGCACGAATTGTGTTGTTTTGAAGGTAATGTTAACTTGTTCAATGTGAATAATTAACGAGAGAAATGTATACTTTGATTTAATAGAAGTTGTTGGGTAGATGAATATGTTTTGCTCATAAATTTGTCCCAATAGCCACTCAAGTACTAAATATTTTTCATTTGAAATATCTACCATTTAATTTCACAACAAGAACTATCTTATTTTGCTTCTCTTTGTGAATCAAAAGAATTTAAAGTTGCAATTAATGCCCAAAGTCAGAGTAAAGGAGTTTTACAAAATGGGATTGAAGTTCAGACAAAAGGACTATTATAGGGTTTGCTTGTTGCACTTGGAAGCAACGAAGTTGGTGAATGAGGCAATGAGAAGCTGACACACGATTCTCCACTCTTTCATTTATGTTCTCTTTAAGGTCTGAGGTTTTTGTTTTTTGCAGCTTCTTGAATGCGTGCATGTTTTCTCCGAAATGGAAAGGGATTCATAGACAAAAAAACAAAATGAGGCAAAGTTTACAACAGATTGTACATTAGAGCTATTAGTCCTATAGTATAATTTATCAAGCAAATAAGAGCCAGAACAAATAAAATGGAAGAAGCATCGAGAATGTTCGTCCAAGACATTTCCAAGGTAAGCATTCAATGATTATAACGAAATGCTTAGTGCTTGATTAGTTATTGATAAAAGATAGAAATAGAGAACAAATTAAACAACATTGAAACTTGACAATAAGGCTTGCACCATTTTACCAGAAATAACATGAAAGGAGATATACTTACCAGAAAAATGGAGGTTGACATTAGGAGCTGCTGATATGTGTCCTACATCAATAGTTAGATGTTTAGTGCTTCAGTTAAATTGGTAAAAGTACTAATATGCTACAACAGCAGCAAGAACAGATTAGACAAAAAAGAATAAAATTTGAACTTCAGCAAAGTCCTCACACCACAAGAAGCTGAGAATGTGCACTGGATATGCCAATCTAAACTGCAATAAAGTATACACTTGCACTTACAAGTTTCAAATTGCACACAGATCAAGTACACAAATAATTAAAACGTTCACACAAAAACCAAATGAAGCAGCACAAATATAATGGAGGAAAGACAACAAATCTTGATGAAGACGATAGCCTCTAATTCAAAAAGTGTCAAATAATAAGCTGAAACAGTGAAACGTAATAGCTTTTTACTTTATGAGAGAACATAAACGGATTGCATTTCCTCGATAACATAAAGAATTTCTAATATAAAAAGCCATGGACAATCCCTTGAAGTGCATATCTAACAGTTTTTGGATTGTCAAGTGCCTCCAAAAGTGGATTTGACTACAATTGAAACAAGTAGGTGTTAGCACTAATTTCAATTTGACTGCATGGTGAGAGCTGTAATATGAAGAGAAAAAAGAAAATATAAATTCATTAATAAGAGGCCAAAATTTATATTTCATCTAAAAGGCAAAAAAAAAAAGTATAACCATGAAGGATTAAGTTTTTGAAACCAATATAGTCCATGTTTGAGTTATATTAAAATTTTCATTTTCATTTTTCTACTCATTTTTAACTACATATTTTTCAATAAAATAATATTTTTCATCACATCAATAACTTTTTCTTCTTTTTCAACCATACATTCTTCATCAATCTAGTATTCCAAAATACATTTTTCCAAAATAATGTGATTCAAACACACCCATAATGTATTCTACCAATTCATCCACTGAGTACTTTGAATAGAAATTAGAATATAGACAAAGAGGTCTTCATTTCAAATACTTCACAGCACATAGGCAAAAAATATTCAACACCTACAAACGTTTATATATTTAATCCAAGAATTAACAAAGTGAAGTATTCTCAATAATAAATTTCAAGAGCTGATGATTTTAGTTCATTTACTCCCAACCCTAGTTATGAAAGCACCACGATGACCTTTTATTAGAGGTCCTTCAAACCCCAATATGAAACAATATTATAATATAATAGATATTAGAAAAGAGGAAAAGAGCACCAATGAGAAAAAAAGAAACAAACAAGACATCACTATGGAATATGAGCTAAATTTGTTTTTACTTTTCATTTTCAGAAATAACTATTCCTCTAAAAAATCTGAATCGTGAACAATAATTCGTTCACCTATTTGAGCAAAACACGATCAATTCAAATGAGAAGCAAAAAAATCTGAATGTTGAGCAACTATATTCTCTGTTAGCTCACCCAGTAAAAATAAACATAAAAATGAGAGAAAAAGAATTCAACATGAAAAACAGAACAACACACAATAAAGATAGCACATTACATGCATATGCATAAAGATTAAAAAAGACTCGTAGGCTCCCTTAAAACACTAAAGAATCTAAAATTCCAACAACAAATACTTAATGATAGTAAACACTACTAAACATTAAAAATATACCATAATTTTTTTTTTCAAATAAAGATAAGAAGCTGAAAAGCCTAAAGTTTTATTAGTTACATATACGCACTGGCTCAAAACAAAAGTTTGGGACGTATGCATACAGAGGATTTTCCATGTTTAGGTAACCACAATCTTACCACTTCCAGAAGGTATAGCAGCTCAAAATGGCCAACTAGAATTTCTTAGCAAGCACAAAACCCCTTTGCAGCATTTCATCATTGAACTTAAAAGCTTTCGTCATGTTTTCCTATGAGACATACACATTTATTAAAGATGTGTATGTAGGTCTATGAGGACTTATGCAGCCATCTTCTTGTATATCATATTGGCTTCTTGTATTTGACCTAGTCTAGAGAACCCATCAAGAAAACACTATATGTGATTACATTAGGTAATACACCTTCATTTTCCATGCAATTTATCAAATCATAAGCTTTGTCCGTGTTCCCCTCTTTTACAAATCCATGTATAAAAGTGTTATAAGTAATAGTACGGACAAAAGAAATTATTAATTAAACAAGTTTAACTAAAGTAAAGAAAAAACAAAGTATTTTTTTGCCACGTCCATCCCAACAAGAAATAAAAAATGAAGTGGAAAAACTATTAGAAATCCAAATGACAGAGAACAAGAACTTGCTTACTAAAGGCTTTGAATATAATTCCAGGAGAAGTTATATATTCAACCAAAATCAATGGGAAGAATACTTCAAATATGATCTTTTTCTACCAAAAAAAGAAGAAGTCAAAACAAGTAAAAAGTTTCATTAATCACTAAACTTTGTACTTTGTCATGTTATAGTCACTCAACTTTAATATTCCCCAACATGCTCACTGAACTTACAATCGGTTGCCTCCTTCCATCACCAAACACACACACCCGTTGGGAAGGTGTCCCAGATGGTTTGACGGAGTCCAACGTGGCACTGGACGGCGTTTGAATAAGGCCACGTAAGAGTCGTCGTTTTGAAAATCCTCCATGTCCTTCAATTGAACGAACTTACGTCATTCCCAAAACCAAATTGACCCTCTGAACGAACCTAATCTCCCAAACCCGTCGCGATTGCAGAAATTGGGGTGATATCCAACCAAGAAATTGAGGTTGGAAGGGGCAATATTGTTGGATTACCACTTGAAATGAATTGGAAACCGTCTGATTTTTATGGAAGCACAGAATCGTTGCATTGCGTTTTCACTTTGTTTAATTTCATTTATTTTTTCATTTTAACAATGGCGGATCACAGAAAGCTCAAATCGGACATTTCATTTGCCAAAACTTTTGCAGGCAGTGTTTTTGCTGCTTGATTCACCAAGGTAGACTCCTTTTTTTTTCACCAGTTCCTTTAACAGTTTTGAGAAATTGGAGTGCCCAATTTGGTGTACATAAGTTGGGACTGTAGAAGTTGAGGTGGGATCCAACCCAACAGCTACTTTTCCAAATGCACACTGACGGAATAATTAATTTTGGAATTTAGGTGAGCAAATAGGGGAGACTATAAATAAGCTCAAGAAAGTTGTATCTCTTCTTAATTCTAGTTGTGGTCATGCTAGACTGATGCGCCACACAAGGTTGGTTTATAGTATACTTTGCATTGTGTTTTCCATTATTCTTCAGACTATATGATTTATTGATTTTCATTTATATAATCGTTACAGGATTGGAATTGTGGAGCTGCAGATCCTACAAATGAAGGAAGCTTAAGTCATCGGAAGCTCAAGGGTAATCAAGACTATCCCAGTATCGACTATTAATGAATTAGTTAATTTTTTAAAGTGATATATGATGACTTAACCCCTTTTACTGCAAAACTCGTGCCTAGGAGGCCATCGAAGATGGATGTATCTGAAGTGCAACCACCAGAACTAACATCTAATTTTCAATTCATGCCAACACTTGGTGTAACTATTGATGCACAGTTAACAAGCTATGGTCTTTCACTTATTGAAGCAAGACAATTCAACAACGAAAAAAGCTCCACTGGAAACCTTGGTGGAAGATTTACATGAGATTTAGAACCAAGAAAAAGAATTATGAAAAAAATCAGAAACTCAGTACTGCTATCACTTTTTTTCATGAGTGTATTTTAGACCTTGAAGAGAAAATTATCTTATTTAATTTTGTGATTAATTGCTATGTTATAGCAGTTGAATGGCGTGAAGTTGAAATTAATTTGGTATGTTGTTGAATTTGATCAAATCTACTGTTGAATGAGATTTTGTTATTATATATTGTTGAACTTATCTGTTATTATCTTGGTGTGAAGTTGAAATTAAATTTGTGTATTATTGAATGAAAAATGGAAGAACAATTTGTTGGTGTTTTGGTACTCATGTCTAAATTTTAATAGTCCTACTTCTTGTTAATGCTGAATTTCAGTATATAATGTTATTACAAATACTGATATTTAGTTTCTTTAAATTTTTAGTTTCACTTCCATTTACATGTCAAGGTGAATATGTCTACTACCGAATATAAAATCTAACACGGGGGGGGACTGAGCATAGAGTTTTCCTCCGTCATTGGTATTGTCTTTCACCACCATCACACACAATCAAGCTCACATATACAAATCTCATCAAAATTGTATTCAATATTCAATTTTAAAGTTTTTCCCTTGCATCTCGGTTACTTTTATTTTTTCGTCACAACTTTATTAACTTTTCAACTATGGATTTCTCCAACTTTTTTTGAA
This sequence comes from Fraxinus quadrangulata, assembly GCA_903798255.1. Classification (NCBI taxonomy): domain Eukaryota; kingdom Viridiplantae; phylum Streptophyta; class Magnoliopsida; order Lamiales; family Oleaceae; genus Fraxinus; species Fraxinus quadrangulata. Next base: position 48,028 of record CAIGRB010010236.1, read on the forward strand.
GTTCATTAAAAACTTAATTCTAATCCAAACAAAACAGGGGCTAATTACCCCCAAGATTTCAGCACAAACTCAACTACAAGAATAACGTAATTAAACTTGATCACATTCATAAAAGAGTCGAGATATTATTATTACATGTTTTTTAGTCTCCAAAAGCGAGACCACGAGCCTAAAAAATATGTCCAAAAATTAACACAAAAACTAACTAATAATCCCTCTTATTGTATGGATCCTCCTCAGTTTCACCCTTGCCAAAGGTGTGCTTCACAGCCTCAGTAGCTCCTTTCGCCACACTCTTAATTTGTTCCTTAATCTGTTACATATTTCCCTCAGTTTTCTCTGAGAGATAGTTGCCTGTTTGGTCCTTGTTTTGTTAAGTTCGATCACATGCATAGTGCGTCAGATCTGAAGTTGTGTCTTGGCCCCTTGTGCCTTGTCCTTCATTGTATCCGTAGCTTGCCCAGTTTTCTCCTACAAATACGACAAAAAATACAACTATCTTCCTTTTGAAAAAAAGGAGATTATGGCACTGGAACACCAACAGAACGAGAGAGGTAGGTAGACCAAATAAACACAATTAAATGAAAATTGAATACTTACAAACTTCTATGCATTGACGATCATCTTCCATTCTTCTCGAGGTCAGAATCAGTTTCATAATCTCTACTTCGCTTTTTGTTTTCCATGCTTGAACAGTTAATTCGTTAGGTGGGCAAGATTTGTACAAATAGCTCAAAATTGTTAAAGGAAGGGGTGAAAAAAATGGAGTTTACCTCGGCGAAGCGAGCAGCAAAAGCACTGCTGGCAAAACTTTCGATTACTGAAATGTCAGATTTGAGCTTCCCGTAATCCACCACTGTTGAAAAAAAAATTGAATGAAGTTAAACCAAGTGAAAACTCAGTGCAACTATTCCGTGCTTCCATAAAGAATCAAGTGATTTCCAATTCACTTCTAGTGGCAATCCAACAATATTGCTCCTTCCAACCTCAATTTCTGGGCTGGATCCCACCTCAATTTCTGCAAATGCGACGAGAGTTGGGAGATTAAGGTTCGTTCAGGGGGTTGATTTGGTTTTGGGAATGAGGTAGGGTTCGTTCAATTGAAGGACATCGGGATTTTTAGAAAGAAAACTCTTATGTGGCCTTATTCAAACATCGTTCACTGCCACATATGGCTCTGTTAAGCCTCCTGGGATGCCTTCCAAATGGATGTGTGTTTGGTAATGGATGGAGGCAATCGATTGTAAGTTCAATGACCATACGGGGAAATATCAAAGTTGAGTGATGTAACGTGACAACATACAAAGTTCAGCGATTAATGAAATTTTTTACTCAGTCAAAACTAAAGGTTATCTCCATGAGCATATAAATAAAATACAACTTACTACGTATGCCTCAAGGAGGTTAGGAACACGGTTAATCTCAACGAAAGGAAAAAGAGATAGGTGGGAAGTGACCTCAACAATGATGTTTCCGACAGTCTGCTTCACAAAGTAACTATGTGTTCCGCTTGATTTTTCTCAATGTCCATCTCTTAGATTCCGATTCCATCTGCACCTAAAAAAATTACATAATTTTTATACATCAAAGTGTGTATATATGTACACATATACTTGTTGTATCTTGAAGGAATTGAAATGAAGAAGCAACGTGCAAAATGAATGAATAGTATAAAAGGTATATATACAGAAGATATTTTACAAATTAATAATATGTATCTAATTTGTGAACAATGAGAAGCTTTTGGATGCACAGTATTGAACCAGTTGTGTACCAGTCAAGTGTGAATGCTTAGGCCCATAAATGAATAGCGTAACTTCATTCTCTCTTTTAAAGGAACTAGTCTTTGCCCGTGCAATGCACGGGTTGAGCTATTATGAAAGTAATATTAGTATGTTAAATGTGTTGATTTCTCGTGAATTACGTGTTCGCTTGTACATTTGAAAAAAAAAGAGAGAGAGAGTAAGTCTAGCATAAAAACCCTCATAATGAACTAAGAAATAGAAATCTCGGGCAAAATTACATTTCTTGTCCCCTACACGAGAATAGCTGGTATTTTCAAAAAATAATTAGCAAACTATAGTCAACAAGTGAAAGATAAGGAAATAAGAATGATTCAAAGTACAAAAACAAAAAGGAAAAATCAATGTAGCTAATACACACACAACATCGACCACTTTGTAATTCAAGGTTTAAATTTCTCGTTTCTTCATTTAAAATCTGAACCAAAAATAAAAGAAAAAGAAAAAAGGTAAAATCTTCTACGACACAACAAGCAACGTGCTATTAGTATATATGCAAATATATTGAAGTAATGTTCATTCTAATTAGTGAAATGAATGCAACAAATTATATTTAACCAATAATTTAGGGAAAATATACATGCCGCTAGCTTCAATGCTATTGAGATCTTCACCAAATGAACATCTCAGTAACCAAATCTGGGACAAACTGAATTCATTAGGCGCTATATTTCAGGTTCTCATACATTCATAGCTGCTTTAGAACCATAGTATTTGTCTCCTTCGACATATGCTATTACATGCTGGTAGAACATTAAAATTAAGAAAAAATATTCACTTGACTCTAAATAGAAAAGAAAAGAAGACACAAATAAAGACTGAAGATTTAGTTTCAGTGTAGTAATTGATTTTAGGCAACAGAAAGAGTCATATAATTAATTGAAATGTTAAATCGATTCTAACAATAATATGTAGGAAAATCAAAAGCGTGAACAAGCTTTAGCAAAGAAGCATCATTTTTATTTTAAGAAAGGACAATAGGTGACAAAATAGCATTGCGGATGACGAATCAACACAATTAAATATCAATAACCTATACCAAGTAACTGATAAATCTACATATAATACACATCCATCAAATTATTACGCTCCTGTAAAGATAGGGTAGGATGGATAAAAAATTTACTTGTAGCACAAAGTAATGACACAATTCGTAAGATTAACATTATGGTCACTTGAATATGATCATACTAGTCTAAAATCAGTAGGCTTCAGATTTCCTTCGTTATCTATGAGAAGATTGGAGAGAGCAAAATGTTATCTCGAAGATTAGCTCTCCACTTCTACAGAGTAAAAATTGAATAAGCAGGAAATGGAACCAAAATCACCTTCGATGTCTCTATGAAGTACATGATTGACGTGACAGTAATGAAGACCAATAAGTAGTTGCTTCATACAACACTGGAAAGGAACATTTTTAGCAAACCTTGTAGGGGATTGATATTGAATATGTTTAACCTTTGACATTTGCGTATGTAGGGTAAGTTTACAATACTTTAATCTACAAGATTGAAAATCTTGATTCCGGACAATCAGCAAGGCTAATGAAATCATGGTCCATATACTAAAAAACCACGTAAATGTTACCCTTGTTACCATTTGTACTACCAAAGTACTCATGTTTCATTGCCTCCTGCAAGTGTTTCACTTTAACTTGGAAAAGTTACCCCTGGTTCACGGTGTAGGATAATAAATATGGACAGAAAGCTATGCAATTTTAGTTAGCAGAATAAATTTCACATTGACATCTCAACTATTGAGACTCTTAGCGAGGAATTTATCAAAACATTTGATAAACAATACCTGTTGAAGAAAGTAAAGGGTTAACTGAAACCCTTTTCAAAAGTTACCTTTTAGCTTCCAGACTACGAAATAACCCCAAATTTTCGATCGGTACAGATATTCAAAATGTGTCAAATTAGAGGAAAAGACGGAAGACGATTAATGGACTAAGTAGAAAGAAATAAGAATAAAAAGAACTCAAGAAAGTAGATATTAAAGCAATCAGCCTGCATTCTCAAGTAAATTGAAACTATTGTTCCATCTAGGTAAATTTTTCTCAGCAGTGATTTTCCAATTTTATTTAAAACTATCAAGTTCACCTATAAAAATAAAACAACAAGACGTATTGTGAAAACAAATTTACTAAGCAGTATTGAGTGATACACGAGAGCACATTTGTGAGACGGAAATAAATTTTAAATTTAGGATGTCTGACGGGGACGGATCAACACAACACTATTATTGAAATTTATTGAGAGACAATTTGCTTTTGAATTCTTGTTCTTCGTTGGACAAAATATGAACTTATTAAGATTCTTCTTGTGGCATTCAAATCAATTTGGTGAGATTCTCCAATATTCAATCAAAACGGTTAATATATCATTTGCGTATTGTTGGTTATCTTGTTCTTCGTTGGACAAATTATGAACTTATTAAGATTCTTCTTGTGGCATTCAAATCAATTTGGTGAGATTCTCCAATATTCAATCAAAACGGTTAATATATCATTTGCGTATTGTTGGTTATTTTGATTCGTTATTTTCGAATCAAATCTAAAAAGTTGATTACTTTGATTTTCTTGGATTCGATTTCAATCTAATCGTGGGTTTTGTAGTTCTTCGCTATGTGGATTCCATCAGTTGATCTCTTTCGAATTCTTGTTATTCGTTGGACAAATCACGAACTTATCAAAATTATTCTTGTGGCATTCAAACCAATCGGGTGAGATTCTCCAATATTCAATTAAAAGGGTCAACATATCGTTTGCGTATTGTTGGTTATTTTGATTCGTTATTTTCAAATCAAATCTAAAAATTTGATTACTTTGCCTTTTTTGGGTTCAATATCAATCAAATCGTGGGTTTCATAGTTCTTCGCTATGTGGGTTCACGTCAGTTGGTGTCAGAGTTTAGGTTCCAAAATCAAGATTATATTCTTTTTTTTTTCGTTTGAGTCTTTATTTTTTTTTCTTGCATTTTTCGTGTTCTTCTATTTAAGTCTTTTGATCCGTAATTTTTTCGTCAAAAATTCAAAAGTTATTTTTTTGCTCATTTTGTGTCCAAATTAACTTCCATTTTCTTTACCGGTGTCATACTTGAATTCCGAGTAAAAAGAATTCGGAATTATTTTTTTCGAAAGTTCAGAAAATTCTGTGAAAAGTCAAATTCAAAAAAAAAAGTATATTTGTTATTATTTCTCGAAAATTGTCGACCAATTAAGTTATCTATTGTGTCAATTCAAGAACCAATTTTTTTGAATTCAAATTTCATTCCAATCATCCAATTCAATTGTTTTCTTTCTTGAGTTTTCAAAATTTTCAAAATCTCGGTTTGAATTCTACGAGAATAATTCTTGGTTGAGTTTAAATTTGTCCTTTGTAGCACTTGTGCGAAAGCATTGAGTGGAAAAATGAGCGTGGTGAGATCAATAGAGGGAAAAAGCTGAATTGAGTGATACACGAGTGCACATTTGTGAGGTAGAAATAAATTTTAGATTTAGGATATTTAACAGGGACGGATTAACACCTGGCCAAAACAACAACCAAACCAGTATGTCGGATGAGATGATACGTATGTTTGAATGGTTATTTGAATATGTGCATGATAGATTGGATAGACAAGACACAGAGCTTGCCAACTTGCATAGGGGAGTTCCAAATATACGGAGACAGGGTAAGCGGGAGCCTAGGATGGAGGTGAGTGAAAAATATGATTATGGGAGTGATGTGGATAAGGAGACAGTAATCGAGGCTGAAATGGGTGTGATGAGAAATAGATGAGTTAAGCTTGAATGAAGGAGTAGAAACTTGGTTGGAGATGAGGTAGATGGGAATATGGGTAATATAAAAATGTCCATTCCACCATTCAAAGAAATGAGGTAGATGGGAATATGGATAAGAAGATGTTTGTACCTAACACTACTGCCGAGAGCTTCATAAAAATTCTACAAAATCTCTACCAAGGATGGAAGAGTGTGGAGAACTATCACAAGGAGATGGAGTCGTTGATGATTAGGACGGATATGGAGGAGTATTGGGAGGCCACCTGACCAAGTTTTTGAATGGGTTGAATCGGGACATAGCTAATGTAGTGAAGCTACAACACTATGTGGAATTAGAAGATATGCTACACATAGCTATGAAAGTGAAGAGACAATTGAAGAGAAATTGGACAGCAAGGTGCTCATCGAATGCTTCGGGCTCTAACTCATCCTTGAAACTGAAGTGGGACAACAACAAAGGAGATGAGGCTATTTCTAGGGGTAAAACTGAATTGCCGAAAGAAAGGGAAGAAAATGGAATCCCAACCATCAAGGAGTCGAGATATCAAATGCTATAGGTGTTTGGGGTCGAGTACATCACTTTTCAATGTCCAAACAAAAGAGCGATGATTTGCGGAATAATGGAGATGTGGTGAGTGAAAGTGAGAATGATTATGAAGGCATGCCGAAATTGGAGGAGGCTAGTGATGGGGGCAGATTGGAATATGATGTTGCTGAGTTATTGGTCACGATTTAAGCTCTTAACACACAAATCAAGGCGAATGACTTGGAGCAGCAAAGAGAAAATATTTTTCCATACATGGTGCCACATCAATAATAAGATATGTAGCATGATGTACAAATGTAGATAGCACTAATCTAATGGAAAAATTGGGATTAACTATGCTTAAACAGCTTAGACCCTATATGTTACAGTGGTTGAGTGAATGTGGGGAAGTTAAGGCGAATAGAAGAGTGTTGATAAAATTTTCAATTGGTAGGTATAAGACGAAGTATTGTGTGACGTAAGACGTAGTACCTATGCATGCGGGTCATATCTTGTTGGGGAGACCATGACAATACAATAGGAAGGTGATACATGATAGATATGAAATAGGTATAACTTTGTCAAATGTGAAAATTCTATTACACTTGCACCATTAACACAGGCACAAGTATATGAAGATCAAATCAAACTGAAAAATGAGGAAGAAAAGAGATGGAAATAGTTAGAGAAAAATAGAGAAAATAATGAGTTGGTAAGTAAGAGAGAAAAATAGTGAGATGGCTAAAAGAGAGAAAAATAAAAAAGAGCCACATGAGAGAAAATAAGATGGGTCTTCCGAAAGGAGAGAAAAGTTGATAGCAAATTTCTTTACAAAGTGAAGTGAATTAAAAAGAGTGATAGTTGAGAGACAACAAATGATTTTGTTGGTGTAAAAGGAGTCACTCCTCAATTTTGAGAAATCTAACACATATTTCCCTATCTTAGCTGTTTCTTTATTGTAGACATTTGAATACGTATTCTCGAAGGACGTGCCTTGTGGGTTGCCTCCCATTTGAGGCATTGAACACAACATTATTATTGAGAGACAAATTTGCTTTCGAATTTTTATTCTTCGTTGGACAAATCACGAACTTATCAAGATTTTTCTTGTGACGTTCAAATCAACCTGGTGAGATTCTCCAATATTTAATCAAAATGGTCAACATAACGTTTGCGTATTGTTAGTTATTTTGATTCGTTATTTTCGAATCAAATTCAAAACTTTGATTATTTTGGCTTTCTTGGGTTCGATTTCAATCTAATCGTGGGTTTCTTAGTTTTTCGCTACGTGAGTTCACATTATATGATCTAATGCACCAATGTCTATAGTCCATTAATATAAAGTCGAAAATAAAATATGTTAAGTAGTATTCAAAACTGATGAGAGTGCAATTGACATTTGCAATTTGCAAATAAATGAGTATTACCATTTCTTTTGCGAAGCAAGGCCATAAGTTGGTGGTACTCTACTGCAGTGAAAGTGGCCCCTTCTATAGTTGGTACTTTTGGATAGTTCAATATTATCATTTCATTTCTCCAATGGTCGGGTACACACTTGTAAAAATTGTAGTTTGGGATTAGAGATATGTTGGGCAAATGATACAACTAGGGGATAGGTATTTTATAAGTAGTACTTTCTTGCGTCCTAAATAGTTGGCCCTATCTCAATACACAATTTAGCTGTTCGTGATTGAGATAAATGAATTGGGAGCTACGATTTCTTTAATTGAAATTGGGTGTGAATAATTGAGGCTTAAAGAAGATTATAGAGCCGTGAAAGTTGCGTTTCACATATGACGATTTTGGTGAGTTGGATGATTTGGTTAACTTGTAATTTTTTTAACGATTGTAGTTTGCCACGTGAGATTTTTTGTGCGACGTGTTAGCAACGAAAGAAACTAAATCTTTTGAGTGATAGATGGAGGACAATGTCTCAAAGATGAATGATAATTCGGAAGCAGTTTAAAATTTGATGAGTAAATCATAAAAATAGTATTAGCTGGTGAGTAATAAAACATTTTATTTGGATGATTTAATTGAGTTATAATAAAGGTCGTAACTTACCACATGGAGTTTTCGTGTGATATGTGAGCAACAAGGGAAAAGGAATCTGACGGATGATAGATAAAATGTAACGTCTCAAATATGAGTGATCATTGGAAAGCCGCGATGAAACATCTTACTTCAAAATATACCGAATATCTTTTAGACCTTAAGAGGAAGTAGGCTGATCTTAATAAGCCCACTATTGAAAAACTTAATGTATACCAAGAAAACCTATTAGTTGAGGCCCAGTAATTAAACTGGGTCAATAGAGAAAATCTGCCTTCGCTAAACGAGGCTTAGGCTTTGATCCTTAGGCTCAATAACGGATGCATCAGGAAATAAATTGAAATTTGGTCTTGGCAGTATTAGTAAAGAAAAAATTGTAAAAAATGTCCACTTTTACATAATAATTTGTAAAAATATCCAAAAAAAAAAAAATTTCAATGTCTATTTTACTATAATATAGACCAAAATGCCCTCATTAACAATTTGAAATTTCACAATGAAGACAATTATTTATCTAATTAAAAATTGTATTAACCAATAATAATTTGACATATAACTTATACTACTTATTTTAAAAAGCATCATATCAATCATTTAGTAAATGCTCATTTTTCCATATAAGTGGGTAAATAAAATATTTATGAAATATCCAGAAGTACACTTAAAATGTCAAGAACATTATGAAATATAAAGAACTTTTCATGTTCAGAACGAAATCTCGTTCTAAATAAATAAAGTGTCAAGGTAAACGGGATCCAAATGTCAATAACAATTTTTAAAATGTCGAGGGCGTCATAAAATGTCAAGAATAACAACTATTAAACACAACTTATCAACAAAAACAATATTTAAAAAAAAAATTACCTTATACCGAAAATGTGGAAAGCCTAATCAACTGCACATTTAGGTAAGATTGAATTTTTCGAAATGGAATTATATAATTTTTTTTATGAATTTGAAACATATAATTACTTTTTAGTATTAATGAATTTTCTACTTCAACTTCTTCATTTTTTTTCCCAAAATTCTTTGTCAATACCTAATAAATAATAAAAGTAAATGAATCTTTTAGGTAATCTAGCATTAATGTAGTTTCTCATGAAAACTACTTGTTCTTCTCGAAATTAGTGACAAATTGAAAAACAAATAAAAATGCTTTATTTTTCAATGAGGGTATAATAGATAATTTGGTACCAAATTTGGCTATTTTGCAAAAGTTATCAAAATTAGACCCTTCAATTGACAAGTATGAAATTGACCATTTTTGTAAATTTCCCTATTAGTAAATGGAAAATTACACTTGTACACTATTTCTTGACATGATGATTGACATTGTGTGTTGACAAGTGTGATTGGATGGAAAATTTGTCAAAAATTTAAAATATTTAATAATGTATTGTTACATGACACAGTGTAAAAGATGATGTACAATTAAACCTCGATAAAATAATGTTCGATAAAGTAATAACCTCGATTATATAATAATTTCTTTCGATCCCGACTTAGGCTAATGGACTAAAGTAATAACCTCGCTAAATGCATTAAGTAATAAAAAAAAATTT
>CAIGRB010010236.1:64970-91725 GCA_903798255.1 Fraxinus quadrangulata
AAAAAAAAAAAAAAAAAAAAGGCAAACATAGATATTAGGACAAAATAAAACCAGGGCAGATTTAATAAAATGCAAAATGACCTTGTAAAATGGAAAGAACCGTAGGAAAATGTGAATATCTCGATTATTGCTCTAGGTAATGTTCGAGGTTGTTAGATCAACAATTAATAAATCTGAGAGCAGGGTGGGGAGATAGGAACAGATCTGGGGAAGAGGGAGTTGAGAGGAGATGGTGATACGAGGAAGAATCTGTTTCTGCATCTTTGCTTCATTTTTCCAAGCTTTCTTATCGCTCTCTTCTGTGAGGAACTATTAAATGTTGAGTTTGTTCTTCAGTTGTCTGAATTTTTATTACTTTACCTTTCCTGTTTTTTGTATCTCTAACTCGATATCCTGCATGATAGGAGGAGAAACTATTATGATTTATAATTACTTTATTAAAGTGAAACAGTATGTAGGCTGGAGAACCTTTTTGGCATTTGATTGCGACCTATTTTTTCCCTGCAATCTTTTGGCTCCTATTATTTGTCAACAATCCACGATGCTTGAGGACAGTTTCTTGGATTCACAGTTAAAGTAATGCTTAATGGGTGATTTTCTCTTTCTCTCTCTCCTACTTCACCCCCACCCTGTCCCTCTAATTTCATGTATACAACAACAAACTATGCCCTTTCTCACTAAATTTGATGTCGGCTACAGGAATCCTTCTTCACCATGTCATCAGGTTTGTTGCTAGATTGAAAGCAATTAGATCTTTAACAACTACCACAAGCCAAGTTAATTTTGGTCTTACCCTCTTCAGGCTTCATCTGTCGCAATTGCGTCACTCTTATGAAAGGGGCTCTCTTTAGGTCGATGCAAAATGTTATTATCTTAGTCTTCCTTCCTTTAGTTTATTCTCGATTGGTGCCACCTCCATTTGTTAGCTTAAATTCTCATTTCGTGCATAAAATTCAAATTCGAAGCATAAATACTGTTACTTGACTGAACACTAGATGATGCATGTTTCCGTTTTTTCATTTGCTATTTCTATTTCAGATGTTTCAATTATCAAGAACTTAGGTCATAAAGTTGGCAAGTGCCAACTGCTGTTCTTTTGCAGTGTTTCTTCGTCAGACCTAGTTTCGAAGTGGATGGGTGAAAGTGAAAAGCTAGTTTCAAATCTTTTCCAAATGGCTCGTGAAAGTGCCCCCTCTATTATATTTGTTGATGAAATAGATTCCCTATGTGGCCAGCGTGGTGAAGGAAATGAGAGTGAAGCTTCCAGACGAATCAAAACAGAATTACTTGTTCAAATGCAGGTAGTATTCAAATTTGTCATCTTTGATCTGTCTGACAAAGACACTATTTTTAACGTCTCTTTTCAAATCGTCTTGGTAGTCAGTTTTGTGATTGCTTTTATTTGAGAGCTTCTGTGACCGTACTCCACCAAAACTTATGTTCTTATAGTATTAATTAGGTCCCAGAGTTCTAAAGTCAACTTTTAGGCTTTTACGGTTATCCAAGTCTGTGTCACCTGGCTCACCTATAAAAATTGTTCATTCAATAGGTTGATTTGGTTGGTTATATCCTACTGGTGACTCTTATTATACCTCAAGCTTCCCATTTGCCAGGTGCTAATCTGTTGAACTCTTTGGAGATAGTTAACTTGTATACTCATGGTACTGCAACTGACCAAGAGGAAAGATTGTCTTTTCAAAGGGAAAGGAAGAATTATGAAACTGAGACTTGAGATTATATTTATTTTCTTTTTCCCATTTTTTCTTGCTAGTTAGTATTGATACTGTGATACTACATGTCATGCATAATATCAGCATTTTAATCTCTATTATTTTTCTGATGAACTGAACCTGATCCTATCTAATTTAAATGTTTAGGGGGTAGGACACAATGATGATAAAGTTCTTGTTCTTGCTGCCACAAATACTCCTTATGCTCTGGATCAGGTAACCGCCAATTCAATTTATCCTCTGTCTGGACTGAAGATATTATTGTCTAAAATTTACAATTTCCTATAGGCTATACGGAGACGATTTGACAAGCGAATATACATCCCTCTACCAGATTTGAAGGCACGACAACACATGTTCAAGGTATGAGATTTGTTTTTCTTCTTTTGCAACAAGATTAATGTACATAGTATAATATACTCTCTCTTGTGGCTTGACAAACTCTGCAGGTGCATTTGGGAGATACCCCTCACAACTTGACCGAAAGTGATTTCGAAGTCCTGGCTCGCAAAACAGAAGGGTTTTCTGGTTCTGATATTTCTGTTTGTGTAAGTGTGTGCCTGATTCATTGCTTGCACATCTAATTCTCGGTATCTTGTATAAATAGGCACTACTTTCTTATCACTTATTTGAAGGTGTTTTTTCTTGGCTTTGTAGGTTAAGGATGTGCTATTTGAGCCTGTACGTAAAACACAAGATGCCATGTTCTTCATCAAGACCTCAAGTGGTATGTGGATGCCATGTGGACCAAAACAACCAGGTGCTGTCCAGATAAGTATGCAAGAGCTTGCTGCACAAGGACTTGCTTCTCAGGTATGGAATGGGGTGTACTTAATGACTTATTCTCATGATTTGACAGTGGAAAACATTGTATTGTGGAATCAAAGAGTGAAAAGAACAGTAAAATGCACTGGTAATTGATGCATGACTAAAAGTTAAGATGTTACCTCTTTAATTCTATGATACTTGAAAATACATGGTTCATAGAAAACACTTTCCTATACCTAAAATATGGACAACAGACGTTTTTGTAATGCTTAACGTCTTTGCAATGTTGACTGCATATCATCTTGTCGAGGATACATGCTTTGTAGACCTAATGGTCACTGACATGGTAGTTGAAATTCACCTTGGTGCATGATGAATAAATATTTTAATAGCTTCGATATGCAATGAAATTTGTCCATTCTTATTACTTAATCTTGGTGCTGATTAATTCTTCTGCAGATCATTCCACCTCCAATATCAAGAACAGATTTTGATAAGGTGCTAGCAAGACAGAAGCCAACAGTAAGCAAAGCTGACCTTGATGTGCACGAGAGATTCACAAAGGAGTTCGGAGAGGAAGGTTGAGGAATTTGAGGTGCATATACTGCTTCTATTCACGCGATTGCTGTCGTTTGTATTTTATGCATTTTATACATAAGCTTCTTTAAATGAGAATCTGAACATGACCTTCCTTTTCGACCTGAGTCGATACTTCAGAAATTGCATGTATTTTTTATTAGACAAAGAATGATGAGATTGTCGCGCGGATAGTTGTTAATATGGTGTATGCATGTGCAATGCTAATTGCTGTTGAGCTGATTTGATTTGATATTGTCCCAACACAATCCTCCTAAACCTTTCAACTCATTGGAATATATCGCAACATATTTTCTAGATCAGTATTTTACTAACCTTAAAATACTTGGCAAACAAGTTTGTTCGGTTGAAGAAGTTAAGAAACATCTCCCTTCACATTGCTCACAAAAGACGATTTATATAGTTGACTTTAGATTTATTCGGAACAAATTTCGGCTGGTTGTTTATATAAGGAACTTTGAACCTAGTGCACTTTGTTATTTTTACTAATTTATGGCATGTGTGTTGCATGTATTGCATCAAAGTTAAGCGTTTAGAAAACATCAATAATTTTGTTATTATAATTATATGAATTATATGATAAATGAAAACCTATTCCCAAAATTTTAATACATGATCATATAGGCCTGGTATAAATTTTTTTTTTAAAGACCTTTAGAATAAAAGGATCACTATCATCATTGACTAAATTATGAATGGGATCAATCTTGAGGGGTTGTTCAATTAGTCAGGTTTTGGATTTGCTCTTCAATGGTCATCAGTTTAAGTTTCTTCAGGGCTATTGATGTGAGTTTCTGATCGTAAATTTCAAGGTCCCGTGAGATTAGTCGAGGTGTGTGCAAACTGGTCCGAACATCCACGGTTATTAAAAAAAGAAATTATAAATGGGATCAGGTGCTCATTCATAAGCAATCCTCATGGAGGTTACATCACATTAGGAGGAGTTTACATGAAAACAGAAGAGCCATCTATCACACTTGTGTAATGGAGGTCGACATTGTTAGAACTTATATAGTCCATAAAAAATATCATAATTTAGTAAGCATATGTAATCTTTAAAATAAGGGTCTCGAGCACTGAGGTTCCCTTCAGCTGCCTCAGTTGCTGTCTCTTTCGCATTTCTTCTTGCTCGTTGTAGCTGCTTCTAAAGCTCCAAAAAATCATCTCTTTGTTTTAGTTGTCAGTGGAATTGCATACCTCAGGTAAGAAGAATCATCAAGACTTGACTCCAGACTTTCCCTTGTAAATACTTCCACAGTAACTATCAGCAACAATTGACCTATGGTCAAGGACGAACATGACCTCATACTTGTAATCACCTGATCACAGTTCTTTCTGTATGGCCTTCACATAGAAAATTAGGGTTCATCCATAGTTGTAAGCACTGGGAAAGTAGATATTAATCTAATATTCTGCTCAAGGAGTAAAAGAAGTGGTCGAGGATATTAGCGATAGATGTAAATATATTCAGGAAAATCGTGTAGGTGTTCATGCCGCATTTGTTATAATTTCTAAAAGAAACGTAACCTAAATTCATAAAAAAAATTGAGAACATTTGTAGATCATAACTATAGAAAGAATCTTAGAATGAAATTAAGCATGTTTTTCTTTGTTTTTAAATGTTGCATAGTATTAAAATTTAGAAAGTAACCAGACTATGTTGTTTCATCTATTAGGAGTTTGAAATAATTAATTAATTGTAAAAATGCAATATAGAATAGGGACACAATTCTTTCGAAAGGTGAGAGATATTTCTGGTTAATGGTATTAAATGTCCTATACCTTTTTTTAACGGAAATACTTTTGAGGCCTTGCGGAATACATACTAAATTATGAAGCGGTCGAGTATCTCAAGGCAACTGTTTACAAAAAAAAAAACTGTTGTTTGCCTTTGTAGAGAGCGACAAATCTACAATGTTCGAAATTTCATTGACTAAGCTCGAGAAAATACTAAATCATCAAAAGAATAAGCGCCCGTGTAAAATTTACCATTAAATGAAGTGACTTTCAGATGCTTTGCTACGATAACAGCAAGAATTTCAGAAATATAGTTACTCCTCCTCAACAAAGTTTTCCACATTGTTAGAATAAGAGTTTCCAACCAGCATAATCCATTTGTTTCATGATTAGTATTACTGATAAAATCAAATAGGTATAAGCAAGAAAATTACAAAAAGATATGAACAATTTCAGAATTCTTTAAACATACGTTTTGTCAACAAGCCATAAATCCTACATGTAATACTGAGTTCCATGTTACGTCTGAATAATTCTTTTTGATCGCATATCAAGATCAATTCCAATAATTCCTACAACAATATTATTCTACAAAATAAGTTATTTCTTTCTAAGTTAGAATTCGTGTAATAAATTCAGCTGAATACAAGGTGAACATAGGGTCCCACGAAAAGTAAATATAGATAGTGCACGAGATTATTTATATCTGTATCCGTGTTCATATATTTATGCAGTTCTTGGATATTAGTGAAATGGAATGTTGATAGTATCACTGAAGTGTTTTTTTCCTCAATCTTCTAAATCCTTGATTTCCCAGAAATATTCTGTTGTGTTTCTCCAGACTTAACTCGATACTCAAAGCTCGCGAGTTTTACAAATGCTTGAATAACAAGTATATCTTACCCAAAATCAGACTATCATGGTATGTAGTGATATGATGATCATATAAGGTTGTATGGACCGTTGATCTATAGTTTCAACAATCTATCTGATTGAAAGAAATCAATGGTGAAATATTAGTCTAATGTATATTGAATAAAGAAATCATGAAATTTCTGGTCATGTTTACATCCATACACATATTTAAAAGAATTATAAATTTCTTACAGAATGTAAGTAAAAACTTATCTCAGGCCCATGAGTAACATGTATTGATACAATGTTGGACTTTTTTGTGAAGCCTTTGCTGGGAATTTCCCAGATGCAGTGACTACTTTGATAGTCCACCCAGAGGTTCGAGGTACAATTTCTCTTATTAGTTGGTCGATATCGTTCATTTTCTAATACAACATAAGAATAAAATTTGTCAATGATAAAATATTAAATGGACAAAAGAGAAATACCTACAAAACAAAACAGTCTCTACAACACGTCTATATACGTATCTTGAAAACCCTAATAAGTTTTACCATATGTATTGTATGTTCAGAGAAAAGATTAATGAACTTTTCTTATAATAAAGTACAGTTTTTGCACAGGAGTGATAACATTTTAATGATATGATAATAGTAGCAAAATTGAAAAGGAGGGAAATGAAAAACACACTTTACGTTCTTGTAAAGGGTTTTGAGCTTATATATAGATAAGTTAATCTAATTATGTTGTTCTGTGTTTACTTTCTAGGATGTTATATACATTGCATACTATTGTACGTGCATTATGTAAAGGTTTACGGTAAGGAGTAAGAACATAATTTATGTTAGATCTTATATTATTATGCTTTTCAAGGGTAAAATAAATCTAACTAAAATATTAATGGAAATTATAATATGTTACTTCGAGAGTATGTTATATTTTTACTATTATTTATTCAAGAGCAATATGTCATATTTTTTAAAATATTGAAAATTATAATTCATACTTTTCAAGAGCAAATATTATTCTTTTGGCATATTAAGTATAATGTTGTGCTATTTCAAAAGTAACAACAAAATATTTGTTGTAGACGAATCTACGAATAATATTCTTATAATTATAATGTTGTGTTATTTCAAGAGCAACAACATCATGGATTATCAATTTGAAGTTTATAAAGAAACATTAAAAAATATTTAATCAGGTTAAAAGTATTAATTGCCATACAGATATGATATGATATAAAAATTAATTATCAAAAAGATATGATATAAATTTATATATAAAAATTAATTATCAAACATAAAAATCTTCATAAACAGAGCTGCATTAAATTGATATACAGACATGCATCAAAAAATTATTATGCAGTGAAACATCAACGAGGAATTTGAAATATCTAAAAGGTAATTAAAATGAAACAGTAGAGGCAAGAAAAGTCAAAGGAGATTTTTGTTTTCCACGGTTGAGACCAAAAACAAAAAATTTAAAGGCTATTCTCATCGTGTTTTAATTTTTAATTTTTAATTTTGAATTTATTTTGAGTCTTGTATTTTGAGTGTCCATTTTGAGATTGTTAAAAATGTATTCTTTTTGTCATTTTAAAAAATTATTTTCAAAAGTCAAAAATTGGAAAACACGTTCTCTCTCGTCTCTCTCTTCGTCCCCTCTTTCTGTCGTCTCTCTTTCTTCTTCCCCTCCTCTCTGTCGACGAGCAGCACGCAGTGGTGTGTGGTGATTTTGGGTGCATGCTGTACTACGGTCGTTGATTGTGACTGCAATCGTCGACAGTTTCGTCTTATTATTATTATTATTTTTTTTTTACTATGTTGGTGGTGGTTTGTTGTGGCAGTGGTGTGTGGTGGTTTTAGGTGCATGGTGTGCGACAGTGGTTGGTTGTGGTTGCGATCATCGACGGCTTCGTTTCTTTTTTTTTTTTTTTGGCTATGGAGGTTGTTGGTTGTAGTTGTGGCGGTGGTGTTTGGGTGTGTGGCTGTAGTAATGGTGTACATGTTGTGGCGGTGGTTTTTGGGTGTAGCGGTAGTGTGGTGGTGATTGTGGCGATGATTTTTCTTCTGTTGCTTGGCTGTGGCGGTGGCTGTGGGTCGCGACGTCGACTATGCGGCGGTGGCTGTGGGTCGCAACAATGGTTGTGATTTTTGTTGACGGTGTAAATGAAAACACCCTAAACGCATTTTCAAAATTTTGGTTTGGTTTTAACTTAACACCCAAAGCGACATTTTTGACGTTTATAATTTTCTTTGTAAATTTTAAACGCGTTTTCAGAAATTCGTTTTTGAAAATAAGTAAATAAACGTATTTTCACTATTTTGAAAAATTGAAAACAGAAGACGAGATGAAAACAACAAAGAGAACAACCCCTAATTATCTCACGTTGGTCCTATTACCGTTCTTCATGGTTCCTTCTTGTACTAAGTCTGGGATGGCAGTTGAAAGAAATCATGCATACTAATAACTTCCAACTAATTTATTTTGATTTTGAGAGAATCGCGATGATAACGTGTTATAAATTAAAGAAAGAAAAAGAGAAAGCAAAAGAAATAGACTAATAAACTTGTGTTTTATTAAGAATTAAAACCTCATATTTATAAGGAAGAATTAAAGCTACAAAAGATACAATAATCATAATGACTAAGACTGCAATGGTATAAAAGTCATTCATAATATTACTATATTTACAACAACAATACTTTTCCCAATCAATGGACAAAAATATTCCTACAAATGGGGGATGTCAACCTTGATGTCAATAAGAAATATAAGAAGCATAATTCTATTATTTATATCAATGATGTGGTCAATCATACATAATTATTTTGAAAGCTTGGAAATATAATTTTTTTTCCTAAACTAAGTGGATAAAGNTATATGATTTAGTATTCAACTTTGTAAAGTCTTTATAAGAACCCTACAGGAAGAAAACAAACTCGCAATCTAGATACAACAGGCTCGAAACTAAATGAATATCTAAGGAAAAAACACTAAAAAGAAACAATAATAAAAACTCCAAACAAATCCTAGAATCAATTGAACGAAAAGGAAAACACATATTCGAAAAGCTTATCTAAGTTCCTCTTTTTCCTTCTAAATCGAGGTAATAAGCAAGATCCCAACACAAAAACTTGCATACCAGAATCACAAATCCGTTATATTTCAAAGAGCATTACACTCCTTACTTGAACATTAGGTTTGAGAGCAAGATCGGCACGAATCAAAGAGCAAAGACCAGAGAGCGATGAAGATTCAAGAAAAATGAAGGAAAGGCGCCTAGGGTTACAGAGGACGAGAGGGAAGCTTCGAGAGATCGGAAGAGAAAGAGGATGTTAGGTTTAGGGCAAATGTAATTTTTTTTTCTTTTATAAAGATTTCAAATGGGCATAATCTTGTTTTCGAAGTGCATTTTATGAAATACCAAACTAAGCAAGTTTGGGTGTTTCACAAAGTTGAAAAAAGCTTGAAAACAAATGCCCTCTTAGCTCTTGATAGCCATGATTATATAAAAATATCAAAGAGTTAAATAGAAGAAGAAATAATTATTTTAATAATATTATATATATATGTGTGTGTGTGCGCGCACGTGCGCGCGCGTGTGTGTTTTGAGTGGTGATTTTTTGTAGAATGTGTTGTTAAAAGGTAGGGAAATTTTTTTGGATTACATGCAAACTATTTTATTGTATGAATTTGTGGTTGAAATTGAGTATAAGAATTAAAGAATTTTGTTTTAAACGGAGACAAACAAAGACTAATTGGGATCGATGTGAAAATTTGAAAAAATTGAATCAACAACCATTTCAACCTCCAATTTTAAATTGTTTTACACGATATCTAAACCTTAGAACATTAATAATAAAATAAATACTTTTAACAAATTGAAAAATGATAAATTTGATTTTCATGGCCAGCAAAACTTGATTCTCAAAAACAAAAAGCACTTGCAATAAAACTTTCAGGGGACCAATATGAAACAAATGTTAAAGTTGGATGGATATTTTAGAACAAATTAAGGTTTAATGGCTAAACTGAAGACCGCATATAAGTTCAGTGACCCATTGGAAATTTTACACCAACACTAGTGGTGATGAAATGCACGACGGATGTCAGTTCTGCCAAAGGGCGAATTCAATTAAGAGTAAAAACTTTGTCACGCTGAATTGAATGCACCACCAAAAATGTCCAAGCCTTTATATATTAGTCCAAAATCTCGGGATCATTACTTGGTCCAAGAACAATATCTTTATGCCGCATGGTGAAGAAGAGAATATTGAATATATGCGTAGTGGAACTCTAAAAAATTTTCTAACGCAATCGGTAGTGGAAACGTAACAAAGTCCTACATTAAGAGTTAAGACTGATACATGCATAGTAATATATATGGTTTATCTTCAGTAGTTTTTTATTGAAAACGTTGAAATATTCTCAGTAAGAAACATTCGTTCTGGGTGGCTTAGATGATATTGAGTACAATCAAGCATAATGGGAAAAAAAAAAAATCTTTCAATTTTAATTTTCTTATGCTGACATTTGTATCGACTCATCTTCCAAGTACATAGTCATTTGATACTTTTCCAGATCAAATTCTTCAAATGGATCTGTTCATCTTACAATGTCAAAAACTAAGTTTTGAGAGATAACTATTAGAATGAATTGCCAATGAATGGAAAAACTTTGATGATCAACCATATACGATAAAAATGCATACGAACAGGTCAAACGTAATAAACCACCAATCAAGTTCAGTGACCGGTTGAGAATTTCACACCAGCACTAGTAGTAAAATACAATCGTTTTCAAAAGTTTCAGCAACAGGAAATTTATCCAAACTCCACTTCAGCAAATTACCAAAGCAAAAAGTTGCAAATCTGCCTTGCAGAAACAAAATAAACATACTATTGTTGTTCCATTCTAATTTGAGAACTGCTTAATTCAAATAAGTTGAAGTTAGTTCGGGACTCTGCTCGTATTGCAAAACGTGGAAACCTTCAGCAAAGGTTTATTGGCGTCGATGAGCTCAAAGACGCAAGTATCACCAACCTTGAGGTTCTTGTCCTTTATAAATGTGTCCAAACCTTGGTTCAAACCAAACACCTTACCTTTTCTTAGAGAGACACTGACCAGCCAATTCTTACCATCACAATCACGAAGTTCAACGCTACTTGGAGAACTTGGCAGATACGTAAGAAATGCGTGTGGCATGTACTTCAGAAACCGGAAAAATTGCACCATTTCAGGTCAGGGAGAAATGAAGGCCATAAACTTAGTAAACTCAAATTGTATCATAAAACTCGATAGCTTACCAACATCTTCCCTGACAGATTGTATGGTTTCAACACGACAGTAAATGAAGGATTCTTGGGCGAAAATTTTCCTGCGGCATGTATCATGAATGGAAATCATATCTAGAGGCAACGTTACTGATCAAAATAGATATCTGTAAAGTACTTACTTGAAATAGCTTTCTGATTGGCTTCAGTACATGGAATTGCCTCTCTAACATTCCTGATTATGGAATTCTTAGGTTTGCTTTCATCGAGGTTAAGCGATTTATCCAAGATTCGTTTAGTGGATTGATATGTATTCGACTTGTCTTGACATGACATGACTTTGCTTCGTGTTAGATAATGACGCCGGAAATTTAACGTCTCGGCTGAATCTATCTTACCTCGTTTGACTCTATGGGCAAATTCAGTTAAAGTAGAAGAGAAATCATGCACGGTCTGATGATCACTAGTTGCATTACCCGTGTATTCATTTGGAGCACCATTTCTCGAGAGGCATGCCACTGGTTTGCCATGAAAGGAAGATAGGATTGTAGCAGAGTCATCATCACTGTGCTCTTCTATTTTAGGGGGAGTCAATGGTTTACCAGGGAAGGGATCTAAACTATTAGGCCGAGGATACTGAACCTCAGTGGCTGTCAAGTCAAATACATGCACATTAAAATTTGAATTCCCAGTGTATTTGAAGAGTAAAAAGTAGCCATAACTGACAGAATGGTCCTCAACAAACTTTTCCCAGCCGTCATGAAACCAAAGAGACTCTTCCACCTTCTCCAATCTCACACACCAAAGGGCACCAATAGAATCAGCAAGTCTAACAACATTGGGGAGTTGATGACCACATCTTTTAACAAATTTGTTGGGGATCTTCTGCACAGAAATACTTAATAATTTATATATACAAGAGAAAAAACAAGCATAAATTTCATCCAAACAAACCCTAAACTTTATCTCATATACTCGAGTTATTTCAGTTAGCAAACTACCCCAATAGGCGAATAAGAAATAAAATTACCAGTTTGTAAAGGGAAGTGGTTGAGGGCAAAATAACTTTGAAGAATCTTCTTGCTTCTAAATCCATTTATGTTGCTTTATGTTTCACATTCATATTCCCATTCATATTCATAGTATTTCAATTCCAGATGAAGAGTCGCGCCTTAATTATGCCTTGCAGATCATACCAATCGTTAGTTTTATTGCTATTTTCAAGAAAATTATTGCTATTGGGAAATTGCTGCCTTCATTATTTACTGTTTTGAGTGCCAAAGTTCATCTATTACATCCGTTATTAGCGATGATTTAACTTAGCGAACTTTTTGTTGTTAAAAAAATAAATTATAGCATGAAAAAATATTACTGAAAGCACTCAGCTAGGGCGAGGTCTCTGGCATGGATTTCTTAGTCGAGCCTGATGGTTTAACCGGCTTTGAAAGGGATCGAATCGCTACGCCTCGCCTCTTTCTATATGATAATATGCACCTTGGTTGCTGCGCTCCCTGCGGCCACGGTCTCAACCCTTCTTCTCTGAATCCATGGAAGGTTGCATTTATCACATAGCAAAAGCCACAAGCACTCAGTAAAGGGGCAAGTAAAGCAGCGGTTCCTTTTCATATCCCGCTATGAAGCTACTACACTCGCTCGTTAGCCAGTCTGGCTCTCGGCCTGCTTCAGTCTCTAAAAAACTCTGGCAGCTGGGACACCAGTTCGACATTCTAATTATAGTCTCCTCAGAAGTCCGCTCTTCTATCTAAGCAGATTTCACCTGGGTCTCTTAGGCACCTTCGCTTTCTAGGGCATGATGTCTTTATTTAAGATGATTCAAATGCGAAAGGAAAGAGGGAGAAGAGAGCTATTCGAGGCTACTCGACTCGATGGGGAAGGGCTTGATGATCCCTGGCTACAATTCTAGGGACATCATAAATAGTACCTGCCCTATATGTCTTACCTCATCATGAAAGAATGAAAGTCACGATATATTACTCTTATTCGAATGTTTATTTTTTGTCGTTCTATACTTTGGGGCATACGTGAACCAAGTATGGTGCTCGAATTGTGTTGAAAGCCACAACTTTAAAATTGAGATTATGTAAAATAAGAATAAAAAATTTATTTTTTTAAATTTTTTTTCCCTAGTGATACCAAAGATGTCGATGTCTTTGTATACGATAATCTTATAAAATAATCAACTGACATGAAATTTGAACATTCGGAGATACTGAAAACTAATTTAACTAGGATTTGCAAACATTCAACCAAGCAAAAGTAAAATTAATTCATTGCTTCCATTAGTTTTTTGATGCCAGAAAATTAAACATCCTTTTCTCTGTCTCACTATGCAATTTTTAAGTCGTTTGGATTTACCTCAAAATAACACTGATAAAAAAAAATAATGAACTCAGTAATACATTAAGACTATCATGGAATCTTTATCCTTACTATAAGAGTAGTGTATAATGATATTGTGAATTGTATAGATTATAAATACTTAAATAATTATCTAAAATCTAAAATTATATAATATCACATCAGGTGAGAAAAAATTTTTGAACGATTTTAACCCTATTATAAATATATTATTTCAATAATACCTTACTTTTCACTTTTTAATATATATTTAATTTTTTAACCATTTAGTTACCATCAATATACATGTTGGACAAATTCATTTCACTTGTGTGCTTTCATTAATGTATGAATTCCCTATTATTAATTCTCAATCAATTAACATTCACATTTATTTAATTGATATTCATATTCATTTATGCATTATTAATTCTAATTATAAGTTAATTAGAATTTCACATTCAATAATTTATTTTATTATTCACGTCCATGTATGTTAATTAACATCTCGTTTTACTTAAATGAAAATTGAATAAATGGTCTAAAATTTATTGTCGTGTATATATTTCCTGGTATTAATTCTAAATTAATTAATATTCACGCATATTCAAATATATTTTTATAGTACTTATAAAGCATTTTATAATAATATGCAATTCACGTTCAATATTAACTAGTAATTTCAAATGTATTGTGAATCTGGCACTCAAATCACCAATCATCACAATAGAAATAAGTACTTTTATTGGATCTTTTAATAGATGTATAATGTAAGACGTATTTAATTTTGATTTATAATCGTTGTTGACTTGTTAATCTTTCAATAATTTAATCTTTGCTAAATTAGATAATTGTACAATCAAGGGACAACAAATCGTTAATAGTGGCTATAATGTAGTTATGAACATGAAGTGGCAACCTAGTGCCGGTAATGAGGGATTATTCTTGTGTTTAATCCTTAATTAATAAATAAATTAATTCATTGATTAATCAACAATTTAATTTTTAGTTAGTAATAAATAAGTTTATCGTTGACATGTCCAATGGTTTAAACTTTCAATACGACTTCCACATATACTTTATGATGTGTACAATTTTTGTATGATCCAACAACCCACGACCTCATGCTCGAGGTCGTGATAACGTCGAGCACTCTCACTCTCCTTGGGGCGTAACATCCTCTAGTTCATGTGGTTGGGCTCAAGTATGGTTGGATAAAATCCGATTCAATTTTCAAATCCGAATTTTTGGGTACTTAGTAAATGAAATCGTAGGATCCAAATTTAATTATAAAACCGTTCGATTCGATTCAGTTTTATTCGATTCTCGGGTTCCATACAATAATTAATTTTGCTACGTTAATTCAACTATGATATATTCAATTTTAACTCTTGCAAAATAACGTAATCCAATTTCGTGATATTTTTTACACCACTCTTTGTTAAATTTTTCATAGATTTGACTGTTAAAATATAGGAAGATGAAGATTGCGAGTTTAAAATAATAGAACAGCTGAAATGAAACTACGGTAGAATAAGATATTTGGATAAAAATTAGGTCAATTTGATTAAATTAGACTTTTTTGAAAATTAGAAATAGTAAAAATCATATTTTGAGTTTGGACTAAATTAATTAGTTAACAAATTTATTTTTTTAAAAAAAATAATTTGACTTATTTAAGATAAAAAAATTTTAAAAAAATTAAGGAAATTCGGTTTTTCGTTTCTTGGTCTATAACCAAAAATCAAACCGACTCATCGGTTCTCGATTCAAATATCCGTTAGGGTATTTAACTTAAAAAGAACTGATCGATTTAGTTCGTTTTGAGTCCGATTGTATTTGAGAGTATTGCCCAACCCTAGACTCAAGGCCATAATGGCCAGAGCATCATCGAGCTCGACTTAAAGCTTGAAGTCCTTGGGCATCTCGTGCTCTTCACTATCATTCCCCCCCCCCTTTTTATCATCAAATCTCCTAACTTAAAAGCATTCTACCTTTATAATTCTATTGTCACCAAACTATGATTGGTCATACAATTATAGTAGAACTCCAATATCCACATCGTGTAGGACTCTTAAATAAGATAAGGCATTCAAGTGACCAAATTCTATTAGGATTGAATTGCCTACCTCTATAACTACAAGGCATTTGTTCAATATTTAGGTACGCTTTTACATATTTTAGCATATAGTATTTTGTATAAATTCCTTTTTCACTAACTTAAGCATTGGAGGATCTACGATGATACATCTTGACACCTTTGTTTCAAGTCTTGGAGACCGTCTTCATGGTCATTCTCAATCATCAAGCTCAAGTAACCTTAGTTGCAGATCCTTGACACATTCGTTTCAAGTCTTGGAGATCTTGTTTCTGTTCATTCCATATCGTCAAACTCAAGTATTCACAAGTGCAGATTTTTTATAGTGTCATTGGCGCCGTATGTTAGAAGTGCTACCAAAAGTCATGGTTAATACATATTCAGGACCTCCTCCAATAAGGACATCCACTCCGATTCAGCTCCCTATCAAGGACCTTCAAAGCCCTGCACCACGGAAGAAGCTCTAATTATTGTCCAGGGCAAACAACTCACAGTCTTGCCCCATGCAAAAAGCTCTAGGTCTTACCCTGCACAAGCAACTCATAGTTTTGCCCCGTACAAGTGACTCACAGCCTTGCCCTACGCAAGAAGCATACGCCATGCCCTTAGCAAGCAACTCATGTATTTACCCTATGCAAGCATCTCAAGAACAAAATAATATGCAGAGAAAATGAGAATTTACTTAAATATAGAAAAAGTATATAATAATTAACAAATATTAAACAGATTAAATTATATTTTATATTATTTATTGATTTATATATATCCTTTGTTTATCCCAATCTCCAAATCGTTGTCTTCGTGTTGTTAAAGTAGAATGTAAAAAACATTGAAAACTAATTGTTAG
Source organism: Fraxinus quadrangulata (assembly GCA_903798255.1). Taxonomy (NCBI): domain Eukaryota; kingdom Viridiplantae; phylum Streptophyta; class Magnoliopsida; order Lamiales; family Oleaceae; genus Fraxinus; species Fraxinus quadrangulata. Next base: position 81,243 of record CAIGRB010010236.1, read on the forward strand.
AGGAAAAGCCAGCACGGCACCGCCACCTATGTGGCGCCCCGACACCGATTTTGAAAATAATGCCTCAATGATGTTTTTCTTCATCCCTTTGTCCATATCTTCTCCTCTTCAAATCCAACACAAATTTAAACTTTCAATTGGGCTTCCAGATAGAATTTCAACTAAAATTTGTCAAATAGACTTTGAATAGGATTTTCAAAGCATTCCTACGAAAAATTCTTCTTAAGTCGACTTTAATTAGAATTCTCAATTATCTTCAATATATAATTCGGGTCACACCTTAATTCTCACAAATTTTACCTTGACATAAATTTCAATACAATGAGTAAATTTCAATGATTCTCCACATGGAGACAAATTTCACTGCAAGTAATAAACTTTAACTCTTCATAAAACACACAAATGAAATTTTTAATCAAAATTTTCAACTTGAAAATATCCCCTACCTCTACCACAAAACCCAAATGGGTTTAAACTCAAAATTTGAGTAACAAAATTCCAATACACCCCTGGACATTAAAGTTGATTAAATCTCGAGAAACAAAATCAAATGTGATTAATAATAATCAAATAAGGTTGAAACAAGTCCTCTAACAGATCATCAAAATGCTTCAACAGAAGTATCTTGGCTAAAATCAACACCTTCAACCACAAACGAAGCAAAATCAACTAAATCAGTATCTTTATACATGTGGAGGCATAATCTCACAAATGAGTCTGTTTGTAGTAATTAAATACAATGACAAATCTTGTAATGATTACAAAGCGGAATTATCCATAACTTTCGAACTTGACTTAAACATATTCATTAAAGTAGACCACAAACAAAACTCCAACGGTACTGAGCTAAACTCACAATCTACCTAAGATCCAAATATATGCTTATTGACATTCAAAGATTCTGTAGAGCCTTACAAGACATTGAATTGAGACTTTCTCTTTCTCTGCAGTACGATATGAGCACCTTTACGAGCTTTTAGGACTCCACATTCACCAATGAATTTGTACTCTTTCAAGTCAAGAGTGCTCAAAGAGATAAGATTTTTCTTCAAATCAAGAACATGTCGCATTGCATCAAATATTCTAACACTTCCATAAAAAACTTAGTTTTGACCCTTCCAATACCATATATCCGATAGGTGTATTATCACCGATAACATAACACCTTTGAAAACTTCTTCATATGTTGTAAAGAATTCCGATTAGGATACATAAGAAAAGTTCAAGTCATATCAAGAATCCAATCATCGTCATATTTTAAGTCGGTTTCAGAAATAATCAAAAGCTCTCCATCATTGTGAAATGTTTCTCCAACACTGACTTCACCTGAGTGTCTAAGTGTTTTCCCTTCTGATTAGATGTAGCCATTTTTTCTTTATTCTGCAACTTATAACAATCTTTAACCAAGTGTCAACTTAGTCTTGCAATAATTACAAATTTTATTTGTGAAGTTAAACCTTAATTTGCCCATTGCACAACTGTCATCAACAACAAAGCTATCTCCATGAGCCTCAGTTCCAATTAGATATTTCATTTTTTCCTTTGAGTATAAAGCATTATAAACTTCTTCGATGGTAAAAGTGTGACGACTATATAAAATTGTATTTCTAAATAACATATATGAAGCGAGCAACAAACACAGCAAAAATAAAACTCAAATTTTATTCATCATGTTTAACTTTCAAAGTTTTCAAATTAACGATAATTTCCTTAAAAACAGTTAGGGATCTTCAAGAGATATACTATATATCATACGATGAGAATAAATGCGTTGTTTTAAGTGCAATTTCTAGTTTGACTTTTTGTTGTGCATAATTGCTCCAATCTCAACCATAACATAGTGAGGGGTTTTTTCCTTCAAAATGTCTTGAATAATATTATTCAAAAGATGAAGTGAATTTGTGATATGGTCTTCTGATCCTACATTGTTTCTCCTTCTGATTTCAAGTTGTGTTCATCTTGTTGAATCCCAATAATGCATCATCCAATTCATTTTGTTGAACAAAAATTGAACAGTACCACTCACTCAATTGACTCTTAAAAGATTGTGTAGATGTAGATTCAGTTTTTAGGCGTTTGGATCAAGAAAGGAAGAGATAAAGAAGTATTTAATGGTATACCCATTTAAGAGTATTGCTTCCATTTCAAGCACAGATATGAAATTAACTCCGAATGCTATTTCCATATTCCATTACGGAATAAACAAAATTATAAAAATACCAACAAACACCATACAATGAACTATAGAATTTAGTATAAGAGAAAAATAAAAATTTGTTTGATATTAATTGATCAAAAGCATTGTTGATAAGATTCAAATTTGTTAAAGAAATATTAAATTTTGTTCCATGTTAGTTTGTTAAGGGTGTTTTTATCAGATTGTGGATAATCCAATATCCTTTGAGCCGTTGAGTTGTGCATCTACAAAGAGAACATCAAATTCTCTTTGCAAAAATAATGAATTATATCAACATCTCATCAATTTAAAATTTGTCCTTAACACGCCCCCCGGGGCATAACTCAACTGGTGGAACAATCAGCATTTAACTCGCTTCCAGCGGCAGGATGTGGTTTCGAATCCTAGTGGGAACCTACGGCCAGATTTATTTGGTATGGAGCAATCACTTTGGAAGATGATCCTTTGTGCCTAGAAGTGTACAGTTGGTGAGGGGAACCTGAGAACCAGTTGAGGTATATCCGTGATTTACCTCCTCCAAGGTTCTAGGGGCAAGGGTCTTGGAGATCCAGGATTTAGTCTGGCAAAATTGGGACACATGAGTATAAAAAAAAAAAAAAATTAGCTCGTTCACTTGCATCACAAGATCCCAACACATGTAAACTAGTTCAACTTAGTGTCTAGATTAACTTTACACACTTCAATTGAAGATTATTTCTAAGATTCTTAAGATGTAATTAAAACGGGTCAGACACATAGTAGAGATATGATTCGCCAAGAATTTTAAAAATACGACACCGTCTCTACTAACAATTACCGAAATGACCATTCACTCTACATCTCTATGTCCCTAGTATAAGCTTCTATTTAGCTCATGTCTATAAATATTCAAGTCATTACGACACCGCCTCTACTAACAATAACCCAAATGACTATTTACTCCGCAACTGTGTCCCTAATATAAGTATATATTTGGCTCATGTTTATAAATACTCAAGTATTTATAAGTACTTCCCAAACATATTCCTTGTATATAACTTTTTTTTTCCTACTTTAAGTTTTGAATTTAATAGAATTCCTTGGAAGCTTTATCCATGTATCAAGTAACTTCAAAAACTCGTGTTTGTTTATGAATGATTTAAAAAACTCAAGTCACTTTATCCACACATTTTGATGGAGTAACAAGTACTATTCACATATTCATAACTCATTCCTATTTATTTATAATTTAAATCGTGTATAATCATGTCCCAAATATGCTCAAATTTATTGAATGCTTTCATGACAATACAATGTAAGAGTCTATATTAGTCACATATTAGTCATTTCTCAATGGTACAATCAAGAGTACGTTCAAGAAAAAATAATGTACAAACTCTTATATTGTATCATTTGAGGTATATTCTACGATTTACCTCCTCCAAAGTTCTAGGGACAAGGGTCTTGAAGGTCCATGATTTAGTCTGACAAAGTTGGGACACCTAAATATCCAAAATATTATAATAATAATAATAATAATAATAATAATAATAATAATGTACTATAGCATCACTGGCTTAATACCATTTTTTAAAAAAAATTAACCAATTATTGAATGTTAAAGTATTTAAAAATGAATCACATTTTTAGGAGTGTGCAGTATCCCTAAAATCGTGGATTTAAAGGATTGAATTTCACTTTTCTTTGATGGGCTCGTTTTGAATTTTTTAGAAAGTTTTTTTTTTCTTGCTGTTCGTGTTTTTAATAAATATTTTTTTGTGTTTGTGGATTTTGGTTAGTTTTCTTTTTTTTTTTTTTCCCTTGAGCTGTTGTTTAATTTTCTTAAAATTACAACTCACCTGTGTTCACAGGAAACCGAAAAGTTATTTTTAATTTTGGATTATGGTTTCTTGGTTTTTTAATATTGTTACAAGGTTCTACCTGATAATTGACGACGTATTTTTCTCTTTACTTGCAAAAGTTTAGCTATGTGAAAAGGCCAGTAAATTTATAGATTAATGAAAAAATTTGAGGTAATTTAGATGCTTTGATAAATGAATTTGCATTTAATTAATGACTTCAAATAATGGCTTAATAGTAATTCGAGGGCGTTGTGGTATCAAAGAAGATGGTTGGTTAGCAAGGCTTTACAGATCAACGATTGCATATTGCAATAGCTAATAAATTATTGATGGCTGTTAATTTGATGTCATGTCTGTATCCAGAGATGGTTTATTGCCTCCACACACATAGAATGTCCACAAGCATGCTACACACACTGACACACAGGGAGGAGGGGCCCTTGGAGGCAGAGTGATGATCAGTCTGTAGCTCAGGGATTGCAGTTAGTGATTGTTTCTCTCGTTCACTCAAACATTTGCTTAACCTCCTTTTTTTTTTCCCTTTTTTCAGTTTTAAATAGCTTGAAAGAGAGTTATGATCAAGCTTTGAGAAGAGATGACATGAAGGCAATTGTCGTCACCGGTAAATGATGATAGAATGTTGTTTTATATTATGCACTGGAGATGACTAAAATATGGAATGTAATTTATCACGTTTCAACAGGTGCACAAGGCAAGTTTTCTGGTGGATTTGATATCAGCGCATTTGGTAAAATCCAAGGAGGAAATGGTACACGTTATGTGTTCGCTTTTAATTATTGATTTGGTTCTTTTCGTTGCCCCAACACTTCTTTGCTAATGTGACCCTGTATTGATCTCAGTTGCTGCACCGAAGCCAGGTTTGTGTCATTGGAGATTCTATGTGATACTGTGGCAGGTATACCGTTGGGTTTCGCCATCGTTTAGGCTGTAGTAATATAAGCTGTAGTATAGAATTTGTTTTTCTTACTTTATTTGTTTATATTTTTTTGTTCATGGGTGACTTTGTTTTCAACTGCAAGAAAGCCCTCGGTGGCTGCTAATGATGGTCTAGCACTGGGTGGAGGATTAGAAGTGGAAATGGTGAGCTCTATCGTTTATTTCAGCTCATCATACTCTCTTGTTGAGTTTGTGAGATGACTTTGCCATGCACGCATATCTACTCCTAATGCATAGCTAGGTTTACCAGAACTGCAGCTTGGGATAATTCCTGGATTTGGAGGTATGTAAATTTTTTGAATAATGTTATAGTACTGTTGATACTTTCAGTAATTTTTAAAACAAAAAGGAAAAAAAACAAAAGAAACTAAAATCTATTGATTGGGTAACCTTTTAACCCATGTTACCCATCGAATGAATAAATTGCAAACTGGCTCGGCTAAAGCACGTCAATTCGTTTTTGTTGGGGTCTGCATACTCTCTAGTTGTGAATATTTTTACTAAGTAATTTTTCCAACAAAAAAAAAAATGAAGAAGAAAAAGAAACAAAAATGTGTTGATTGGGTAACCTTTAAAGCCATCAATGAATAAATTGCAAAACTGGCTCGGGCTGGAAAGCTTGTCGATTCGTTTTTGTTGGGATCCGGATACTCACTAATTGAAGTTTCATAAGATGGCCAAAACAGAATTGACCCCAAAAGGGTGATTTTATCTGGCAATTAAAAGAACTAATGATACTGTGATGCCAAAATTTCCCGGAGACTTTAAGAAATGCATCCATGGACAGAGTGAGGTCTTGTCAAGGAAAAGATGCAAAAGAAGTTGGGTGGTGGTTTTATTTTATGATTAAGATTGGTGGAGGAAGTGTTGATGTTTTAACACGATTAAGCAATGTAAATAATGTTTTTAGCACGAAAATTTAAGACAAATCCAATTGCCCTTGAGATTTGGGAAGCACTATTGAGGGGTTGAGAAACTATAAATATTTTTATGCAAGTTACTTGTGTTAAAGCTGGGGTGCTGGCACTGCAGAAGTTTTTGGTCCGAAGCATGATAAAAAAAAAAAAAAAAACAAAAGATTGCCAAAAGAATATTGGACCGAAGCAGTAGATTGTGCGATTTCTTTGCTCAACTGGTCTCCAATGACACCTCAAGAAACATGGAGTGGAAGAAAGCATGGCATCTCACACTTGAAAGTCTTTGGAAGCATTGCATATGCACATGTCCCCAACAAAAAGAGGATTCTTTGTTGCATCAAAGGTACCATTGATTATGGTTTTTTTATTCATCCTTAATCATATCAAACTTGTTGTATATAGTGATAGCAATTGTGTCGGTGACTTGGATCAAAGGAAAAGCACAACGGGGTTTGCGATTTTCATAGGAAACACTGTTTTCACTTGGAGTTCAAAGAAACAACCAATTGTCACACTTTCTTCTTATGAAGCGGAGTATGTTGTCTTCACGTGTTTACCAGGGGATATGGCCAAGATATAACTTTATAAGAGAAAGTACAGCACGAAAGGAAGATGAACTGAAATATGTAAAGACTCAAGATCAAGTAGCAGATATCTTTACCAAACTATTGAAACATGAAGTCTTTTTCAAGCCAAGAGATACCTGGAGTGACCAAATCAAGTTTAAGGGGGGCACGGTGTGGAAAAACTTGATTTGGGCCATTTTTATTTATTGGGGCCTGTTAATTATTGTAGTTAAGAGAGTCCATAAGCCCATGTCTAATATAGTCCTTATCCTAGAATAAGTCATGCTCTAGAATTATCTTGTATTAGAGAGTATTTAGTGGTTGTTAGTAGATAGTTGGAAGATGCATTTATTCTGGTATGTAGAAAAGTTCATTGAGCACTATAAATAGAGGTGCTTCCTTGTGATTTATAACAGGCCAATTAATGAAGTTCCAGCTTGGGTTATGGATTGCTGGCTGATTTTATCAAATTGTGTAATGATTTTGAGTGGAATTTAGCTTGTTTTTGTTGAAGTTCAGCTCAACCATTACAGTAAACCTTGGGTTGGGTCACTTATGGTGGTCGACAAATTAGTTTTCAGATGAGATGGGTAAAACCCGATCCTATACTTATCTTCTTGCATTGCTATTAAATTCAAACCAAATTGAGCGAAAAAATGTAATTATCTAACGTGTAATCCAAGAAATCCAAACTGAATCATGAGTTGGGGAGAGAGAGAGAGAGAGAGAGAGAGTTGCTCGAGCTCAACCCCTTTAACACTCCTTTGCAACCTGGGATCTGTCTCTGGCAAACAAAGGAATTTTGCTCGAGCTCAAAACTTTTATTCAGAGGACTATTGACATCAAGAATCCTAGTATTGTGTCCATTCACATGTATATATATATATCTTTGAGTTTCTGGAAAAAGAAACTAGAATCCCTTTCGGCGTAATGAGTATGGTGGATGGTGTGGGCAGACGGTTATACATCAGTTACCATACGAATAATACAAAAGAGTAATTTTATGCGCAGTTACGTGACTCGATTAATTTAACCAATGCTAGATAGTATTAGTTTTTGAAGTTCTGAAATAGATTATAGGATACTAAATCTATTTGATAAATATTGATTTATATTTATTTCGAATTAGTAATACTAATATTTTTTTAAAAAAAATTATTGTTGTTATAATATTTTATAGTTTTTTAAGTAATTATTAATTTAATTCTGACATCCATTTCGACCTTGGATCGATCCCGATTCAACATTTTAACTCTTAACTCTTTTTCCTTTTTGAGTCGACGTCCAGATGGATTTTAAAACATTAGAAAAATGTCGCTTTTTCAGAGGACTTTTTGGTTTCAAATGGACCACCGAGAGAGTGTTTTCATATTTATTTAAGGTTTTATATAAGGGATAGTGGCCACCGAGCTTTCTACTTTGTATTACTATTGCCATCAAACTAATTTATTTTACCATGGCCTTTGAAATTTAACAATGGAATCCCTAACCTTTGAATTCTAGTACTCAGAGTCCCAATGCTTCCAAATGTCTGCGTTTGACGTCTTATTGTGACAGAAAATATCCGATGATTGTGAAAATGTCAAAATTTGAATAAAAAGTATTTTGATGAATAAACTTTGTAGTTTTATTGTTTTTCTATTGTTTTAGATTTGAATTTATGTTTGAAATAATGAAGGGGTGGTGGCTGCAGGATCCTTGGTGGGTGGAATTGGTTTGGGGAACGAGTGGAGGGGTGTGGATTGGCTTCAATTTATGTCTTCACTTTTATTCTTTTTCCTTTAATTCTATTCCCTTTCTTTTAATTCAAATTATTTAGATTATTTTTTCTTTAAATCAAGATAAGGTACTATGATCATTATATTCAAATTCTCATCTTTTAACAATCAAATTGGCCTTTTCAATTACAAAAGGACACATGTAGATATTTGAAAGCTTTGGAGCTCAGAGTGCTAGTGATCAAAAGTTTGAGACCCATCGTCAAAATTTGCAAAATTAGGAGGCCTCGTTATAAGAAACTAATTAAAGTTCGATGGTCATGATGGCATTAAACGAAACGTTTGGTGACTCGATGAAACTAAGTAAAATGTAAGGTGGCCATGGATGAAATTAATCATTTTATTCAACATATTCTTTTGGAATTAATAATGATATTCCTCGTTGGTGGTGATCTATATAATCTAGATGGGCTATTAAATTGAATATGTTTAAATGTCGCTGAGAAGAAAATTTCATGTTAGGTTTCACAAAACTTTATAAAAATTGAAGTTAATAATTTCACAATTTATTACTTTCATCAAAATATACTAAAAATCTGATTTCAATCCCACCGAACATGATCGAATCAAATGTGGAACTTGCGTATCACAAAATTAATAAGTGGGCTCCTTTTTAAGAATACCCCCGTGAAATTATTTATATAGAGATTTTGTTTTTGCAATGCACAGACACTTAAAATGTTAAATTGTCCAAAAAAATATTTAGCTTGACATTGGGAAAAATTCATAAGTCATTCATTAAATATGGGGCAATTCAGTTTTCAAGGTTTAAGTTTCAAAATCCAAAACTCGGTTGTTAATTAATTAATTAAATATATTTTATTAATTAAATATATTAAGGTCACAATTATACAATTAATGATCATAGATGCGTACTTAATAGGTCACATATTATCAAATTAATTGGTCATACTAAATTTTTTGATATGTCACAATTTATGTCATCAACCACAAATCAAAAGATTTATGGGTCATAGCTTATTTATCAATTATAGATTTCAAATTAATTGGTCACAAATTATTTTTCAATTACAAATTATCGAATTTTTATTTCACAAATAACCAAATAGTTGGTTACATACCACTGCCACCAACACTACCGCCACCACTACCATGGTCACTTGCGACCGCCACCACCAACATAGCCTAATAGCGTCACCATCAACATCACAGCCCTACCGCCAGCAACATAGACACAGACAAAGCCCCAACAACCCACCACCAATTGCCATTTCACTTCCGACGATGAATTGGCTACAGTGGTGCGAATTGAGCGTCACATACAAATCTGAGCATTGACTTTGGACGAAATATTGTTTAGATCTGAGATCATGGGCCCAATTCTAACTTTAGATCTCAGATGCGGTATAGGAGCGCGACGCGGTGGCGATGATTCATTGTGAACAGAGGCGATTCGCCACTTTGAACCTACTCCTAATATTTGTGGTATCCCCTTCCATCAAAGAACCTAAAGAGGCGCACTGCCGCCTTAGCTCGCCTGTAGAGGCCCTGTCCCTCGCAGCTTCAGAGATGTGCCTTCGATGCTGCAATGTGATGGTGGTGTTGGGGAAAGGTGTGGGAGGTGGTGGCGAAATGGATTTAGGGTGGAGGAAGGAGAAGTGGTGGTGGAGGAGAAACGGGTTTATCATATATGACGGCGATAAGGAAATAATTTAGGGTGTGTAGTGGGGTTGGGTGGGTAAATTTTATAACATTATTAATAATTTAATTATTACCTGATTTTTAGATAAATAAACCGCACACCTGATTTTTGAATTAAAAAATTTAAAACACCTGTTTATATGTAATTTCATCTTGATATAATGGTACTTGAAGTCTTGGACAACAAACAATTTATTTAACAAACTTAGCCATGACTCGATTAGATAAATACACCTTCATGCAACTAAACATAATCCAATCCACTTGCATGTATTAAGCCACATAAATTATTACAAGTGCAACAATTAATTAAATAAAAATAAAAACATTACGTGAATTGAAGCATATAAGATCATAGAAAAATTATATAGACATGACATGGTGAGTAACTCATATTCTTGCCTTAAATGAGGATTGGGTCGGGGTTTTCTACTTTAAGCCCCTATTTGGTTTGTACAAAAATTTGATTTTTAGTAAATTTTGATAGAAATTAGTAAAATAGGTGAATTAAAAGCTAATAAATTTTTTGAATTTTAAGTGATTAAAAATAATTTTGAATAAAAAATAAATAAATTTTAAGAAATGA
>CAIGRB010010236.1:91965-107236 GCA_903798255.1 Fraxinus quadrangulata
AAATATATTAAGGTCACAATTATACAATTAATGATCATAGATGCGTACTTAATAGGTCACATATTATCAAATTAATTGGTCATACTAAATTTTTTGATATGTCACAATTTATGTCATCAACCACAAATCAAAAGATTTATGGGTCATAGCTTATTTATCAATTATAGATTTCAAATTAATTGGTCACAAATTATTTTTCAATTACAAATTATCGAATTTTTATTTCACAAATAACCAAATAGTTGGTTACATACCACTGCCACCAACACTACCGCCACCACTACCATGGTCACTTGCGACCGCCACCACCAACATAGCCTAATAGCGTCACCATCAACATCACAGCCCTACCGCCAGCAACATAGACACAGACAAAGCCCCAACAACCCACCACCAATTGCCATTTCACTTCCGACGATGAATTGGCTACAGTGGTGCGAATTGAGCGTCACATACAAATCTGAGCATTGACTTTGGACGAAATATTGTTTAGATCTGAGATCATGGGCCCAATTCTAACTTTAGATCTCAGATGCGGTATAGGAGCGCGACGCGGTGGCGATGATTCATTGTGAACAGAGGCGATTCGCCACTTTGAACCTACTCCTAATATTTGTGGTATCCCCTTCCATCAAAGAACCTAAAGAGGCGCACTGCCGCCTTAGCTCGCCTGTAGAGGCCCTGTCCCTCGCAGCTTCAGAGATGTGCCTTCGATGCTGCAATGTGATGGTGGTGTTGGGGAAAGGTGTGGGAGGTGGTGGCGAAATGGATTTAGGGTGGAGGAAGGAGAAGTGGTGGTGGAGGAGAAACGGGTTTATCATATATGACGGCGATAAGGAAATAATTTAGGGTGTGTAGTGGGGTTGGGTGGGTAAATTTTATAACATTATTAATAATTTAATTATTACCTGATTTTTAGATAAATAAACCGCACACCTGATTTTTGAATTAAAAAATTTAAAACACCTGTTTATATGTAATTTCATCTTGATATAATGGTACTTGAAGTCTTGGACAACAAACAATTTATTTAACAAACTTAGCCATGACTCGATTAGATAAATACACCTTCATGCAACTAAACATAATCCAATCCACTTGCATGTATTAAGCCACATAAATTATTACAAGTGCAACAATTAATTAAATAAAAATAAAAACATTACGTGAATTGAAGCATATAAGATCATAGAAAAATTATATAGACATGACATGGTGAGTAACTCATATTCTTGCCTTAAATGAGGATTGGGTCGGGGTTTTCTACTTTAAGCCCCTATTTGGTTTGTACAAAAATTTGATTTTTAGTAAATTTTGATAGAAATTAGTAAAATAGGTGAATTAAAAGCTAATAAATTTTTTGAATTTTAAGTGATTAAAAATAATTTTGAATAAAAAATAAATAAATTTTAAGAAATGAGGCAAACAGAGTGAAACTAAAATAAATCATTATACTACCATGGGGGGAATTTGCTTAAAAAGCCTAGTCAATAATAATATTTGGTAAAATAGCATATAGTCAATAATGTTTGATAAAATAATCTTTAGTCTATTTTATCATGTATTAAAAGTCATAAATACATTAAAATTTCTAAAATGTCCAATTTCAAACCAAAACTTACAAAAATCCCATAACATAAATTCCCACTTTTATTTTCACTTTTCATACCCAATTTAAAACCAACAGCAAAATGGCATGCTGCCTTTTTAAACGACTAAGTACCGTTTTAACAAATTTTGTATTCATTTCACTTTATGTTCCCTCGTATCCACATGAAAATTAATGAAAAACATATTTTAACTATATCTGGAGTGAAATTTAGAGTTCGTAACCAAAATGACATGCTATCGTTATAAACGATTTGATAAGTTTTTAACTAATTTTGTGTTTGTTTCACTTTATATTCTTTCATACCCACATAAAAATGAAAGTAGAAAAATTTTCACTATATTTAGATTAAAATCGATAAATAACGTTAACCTTTCAAGATCAATAAAAAAAATCACACGATAGTGATCAACAACATTGTTCTATGAGTAAACTATACTATTCTTCACTATGAATGAAGGTAAATATCATAAATTCCATTATATTTCAATTATAGATAAGATACTCAAAAACATAGTATGTTTAACTTATTTAAGTCTGTTAAGATGTTAAAAAATATGATCAAATAATTTTAAAGTGAAATTGAGATTCTGTGACCCAAAAAAACATGCCGACATTTTAAATGGCTAGTTGTCATTTCAACTTGTTTTGTGTTCATTTCACGTTATATTCACTTTTATTTGTATAAAAATTAAATAAATTCAAGTTTTTATCATATTTGAACAACAAGTTAGATACAAAGTTCATCCGATAGTGACCAACACAATTATAGATAAGATACTCAACAATTAGCTAATTCAACATGTACAAGTCCACTAAGATGTTCCAAACTTTGATCGACCAGTTTTTGAGTGAAATCGAGACTCTGTGACCTAAAACGACATATGATCGTTTTAAATGTATGATTGATGTTTTTACTCATTTAATATTCGTTTATGTTCATTCCCATTTGTTATGGATGGATGAAAGTTAATTGTTGAATTTAATCTTGAAATTATGATGATTTTTGATAAATTCTGATAGCTACTTGCATATGGTCATTTTAAACTTATGTCTGACGTTTTTACTCATTTAATGTTTGTTTCGATTCATTCATGTCTATAAACACATGAAAGTTAAGGGATGAAAGTTTTAACTATATTTCAATGTTGCAGTCAACACATTTGTTAAAACTATAATGAGTCACTCCGTAATCTGGTAGGAAACTACACCGTACTTGGAAATAAAGAAAAACGTAAGTAGCAAGTATGGTATAAAAAACATAGAACGTGTAGTTGTTCAATGTATACGAGTCATGTATGATATTTCAAAGCACATTTTACTAATTTTGGAGTGAATTGATACCCTATGATCCAAAACGGAATTGGTCGTTTTAAATGTATGGCTGACGTTTCTACTCATTTAATGTTTGTTTCGATTCATTATTGCCCGTAACCGCATGAAAGTTTAGGGATGAGAGTTTTAATTATATTTCAACGTTGCGATCGACACATTTGTTCAAACTATAGCGAGTCATTCTCTGATAGTAAACTACCATACATTTGACAATAAAGAATAATTAAGTAGCAAGTATGGTATCCAAACTATAGCACGTGTAGTTATTTATTGTGTATGAGTCATGTATGATATTTCAAATACTGTTTTACTATTTTCGGAGTGAAATAGATACCCCGTGGCTCCAAACGACATCTGATCATTTTAAACGGAGGGTTTCCGTTTAGGTTTTAGGGTATAAGGTTTAGATTTTAGAGTATAGAGCAAAAGAGAAAAACGTGTAATTATTCAACATGCCTTTTTAAATGACTAAGTATAGTTTTAACAAATTTTGTATTCGTTTAACTTTATGTTCCCTCGTATTCACATGAAAATTAATAAAAAACGTGTTTTAACTTGGAGTGAAACTTAGAGTTCGTAACTGTAAGGCGTGCTATCGTTATAAACAATGTGATGACGTTTTAACTAATTTTGTGTTTGTTTCACTTTATATTCTCTCGTAGCCACGTGAAAATGAAAGTAAAAAAAATTTCACTATATTTAGAGTAAAATCGACAAACAACATTAAACTTCCAAGATTGATTAAAAAAAAAAAAAGTTCACCTGATAGTATCAACAACATTGTTCCATAAGTAAACAATAATAATTTTCACTATGAAAGAACGTAAGTATCGTAAATTCCATTATATTTCAATTATAGATAAGATACTCAAAAAAATTATTTTATTTAACTTATATAAGTATTTTATGTTGTTCAAAATATAATCGCATAGTTTAAAGTGAAATCGAGACACTATGATCCAAAATGACAGGCTGACATTTTAAATAGCTAGTTGCTATTTCAATTAGTTTTGTGTTCATTTCACTTTATATTCACTTATATTTATATAAAAGTTAAACGAATTCAAGTTTTTTCCATATTTGAATAACAAGTTAGATACAAAGTTCATCCGATAGTGACAAACACTATTGTTCTGTAAGTAACTTACACTCTATTTTACTACGAAGAAAGGTACGTAATACAAATTTCATTATATTCCAACTGTGAGATAAGATACTCAACAATTAGCTAATTCAACATCTACAAGTCCACTAAGACATTTCAAACTATGATCGACTAGTTTTGAGTGAAATCGACACCATATGACCCAAAATGGCATATGATCGTTTTAAATGTATGGTTGACGTTTCTACTCATTTAGTGTCTGTTTCAGTTTATTCATGTTCGTAACCACATGAAAATTTAGGTATGAAAGTCCGGGATGACAAGCCTATTGTTTATGGTGAATTTCTTTTCCCTTCAATTTCAATATAGGGGTTGGTTCTAAATCCGGCTGGGTTAAATGTTGTTTGATTTTTCTTTTTCCACTGCTTCCCAAAATTTGTAGGACAAGGATTTTCATAGGTGTTCTGTTTTCATGTTGAATTAATTAAAAGGAATAAATTTTTAGATTTATAAGCATAGAATTTTCTTATACACTTGCAGATTTATTGGGACAATGATATGAAGTCGGGTGTGCGTATCCAAGAAAGATTGAAAATTGCATTATTGAATTTCATTAACTAGGCATTGCTGCCAGGGCTCTAAATTTGTACTAGAACGTTCAGGAAATGCTTGAACTGATAGAATTTGGAGGCGCTTGACATCACAGAAAGCAGAAAGCTGACTTGGTTAATACTCACAGGTCAAATCAGGCTTACTTGATATTAAAAGTTAAAATTAATTTTCAAGTTATTTTCATGGTCTATCAATTTATGTGGAGTCATTTTTTACACAATTAGATCAGAGTATGGTAGCGGTCCCGAAGGTTAATTCTCTTAGGGTGAGAAATGTACCACAGTTTTGATAAATAATTCTGGTTGCTTTCTTTATTCACGATCAAGGCTTTAAATAACCCAAGCTTTACAACTTATGCTGAATTTCAGCCATAGGAAAATGCAACAGAAGGAAATAAAAAACAGAAATGGGAACAATCTCCTAAACTACTCCAACGGCTAGTTGACTCAGCACTTTAATTGTGTAACGTTGGAGGCATATTCCTTGTGTAATCCATGCAGCCATTAGCCCATTTATTTTGGGAAGCTGCTGATATCCTAATTCGGTTATTGCTCTTGCATAGGTTGGTATTGGGTCCCACAGGTCATGTCTACAATACCATTCATGGAATGCCCACATGGATCAAATACAAATTCACATGGTCAATATCACCAATTTGTGTTCTGTCATGAATGAGAAGACACGGCAAAACAGAGGCCACTCTTTACTAAAGATAGCTAGGCATATTATTCTCCAAGAAAATTATTTCTTCTTTAAAACTTGTGTGTGGGAAGATTCAGGATAAATCAAATCATTCTGCTGTATTATAAATATTGCACAGCTGAAGCAATAAAACTTGAATTCGAGCATTTCAACTTTTCTGATTTTCTGATTCAGGATAAATCAAATCATTCTGCTGATAATAATTTCTGCTGTATTATAAATATTGCACAGCTGAAGCAATAAAACTTGAATTCGAGCATTTCAACTTTTCTGATTTTCTGATTCAGGATAAATCAAATCATTCTGCTGATAATAATTTCTGCTGTATTATAAATATTGCACAGCTGAAGCAATAAAACTTGAATTCGAGCATTTCAACTTTTCTGATTTTCTGATTCAGGATAAATCAAATCATTCTGCTGATAATAATTTCTGCTGTATTATAAATATTGCACAGCTGAAGCAATAAAACTTGAATTCGAGCATTTCAACTTTTCTGATTTTCTGATTCAGGATAAATCAAATCATTCTGCTGATAATAATTTCTTTCAAACATTCCAGAAAATAATTTCATTTGGGTATGCTTTTTATACTAAGAAGACCCCAGTTACACCAATAACTGATAATCTGGTCTGTAAATATAGATATTTAGAACTCAAAATAATCTGGCTCTTTTCCATATAAAACTCAAAACTTTAGCAAAGTCAAATGGTAATGACCATTCAATTTTATTCTCTCCAAAATCTGACAATCGTGTTTTTTTGATATATTATTTCTACCGTTAATTTTTCTTGATAATAAAACTAGTTCGATATAGTTCTTAGTTCAATATGATTTTATTCTAATTTTCGTTATTAAACTAAAAATTATATCGAACATCTTAGTTCTTGTTCAATAATACTAGTTAGTTTTTACTTTTAGGACTAAAATATGAAGCAAATAGAGAATTTTTTTTTTCTTTTGTGAGTGTAATCACTATTTAGAGAATGCGTCTCTTTTGATGGTATATTTTCATATTCCAAATCAAGTTGTGCAATAGATGAGTAAATAGACTTGATCTTGAAATTCCATGGATCCCAATTTTAAAAAATGAAAAATAAAATTCCAATCAGATATTGAAGAGACGTCGAGTTAGGATTATATTTATCTGAATATTGTTTGGAAAGAGATGCAACAAACCTCTTTTGTGGCTCCAAAACTTCTTTACGCCAAATGGCACGTCTGGCCAGGAAAGAGGATTTGATATTACCAATCCCTTTTTTCAAAATACTAGTCACAACTAAATAATCTGTCGTACACTGCACTTTCCTAAATAATGTGACATTAAGCAAAGAGGTCTTGGTCCCTTCTGGTGAAAACTTAAGGAATGGCGCACAGGAAATGACTGAGGTTTTGGTCCCTTCTGGTGAAAACTTAGGGCATGGCACACATGAAATGACTGTAACATTAAGCAAAGAGGTCAGTTTTTTCATCATTTACAGCAAAACGTGGGGAAGATTCAGGATAAATCACATCACCAAAAATCTCTCCTTCAAACATTCCAGAAAATAATCTCATTTGGGTATACTTTTATATACACCGACCCCCAATTACACCAATAACTGATAATCTGGTCTTTAAATATAGATATTTAGGATTTTATTTATTTGTTAAATTCTTCCTTAATTTCTTATATATTTCGTTTGCCCAAACTGCCCCCCTGATGCCACTTTTGAACAACACTTTCCTTTTGAATTGTAAACCCTAAAATGAGAAAGTAGTGAACACGGTTATCTTCTACGGCTGAAATACAGAAAAATGTTATCTTCCATCTTCAAACTCCTTGAACAACACCACCACATTCTTTGCAAGCACCATATTCGTGCCTTCAATGCAATGGTGGGTTCCAATAAAGGTAAGTTTCTGTAAAGAAAATCATGCTAAATCCTTTAATATTTTTGTGATAATGTGTTTTTGTTGATATCATCACTCATGAGATGAACGTAAGGATTAAGACAAAACTTGTTTTCTAAATTTTAGCCCCCACTAAGATGGTTCCAGGCACTACTACGGGTTCTCCCGGTTTTGGTCTCGGACCAACTGGAAGTGGCTTCACCAATACAGACAGCAGTGCCATTAGTGTCTCCCTGGTTCAAGGCACTAATTTATTTATCTCTGTCTCCCTAACCCTCTTCATTTCGGGCTTGATGAACCTAAGGGCATAAAGGGTGGTGAAGATTTCAAGGGTTTTTATGTATGGATGATATTTTATTAGTAGGGTCACTATGGTTAGGCATATTATGGAAATTTCATCTTTGGCACAACTCCCACCTTTCTTATTGAAAACGTATGGGGAATTTGATTCCCTCTGGGTGGAGATTTGGGGGTTGTCAACTCTTTTGTCTAGAATTTTCCCATGTATATCTAGATGGAGAGACTATATTTTTTATTTTTAAGTAGATTTACTAGCACTAGCACCTGTCTGTCTACTATGCTGATTTCTCGACTATACTTTTGGCAATGGAGATAAATGGGATCTTCTAAAAGTGCACTTAAGAACAAATCTTATTTTGACCTTGTCATAGTGGTATAAATCTTATAAAGTTTCCGACTCGGGTTGAGTTTTGAAAACATTTATTTCATTCTTGTGGTCATCGATTCTGGAAAGAAATCTGTATCCACCAACAATCTGTATTCCGATTTTTTGTGACGGTTTTCTGTGTTTTTGGGAAACGTGTTAATTTTTCTGCATTTTAGGAAATGTTTATTATTTGATGTTTACTTCTGGCGAGCACACATCTTTCATAGATCACATTGCATTTACACATTGCCATGGACATTAGCAATCAAAACCCTTCTTCAAAGTTTTGTATAGATACCTCAAGCATTTGTTTCTTTATTCGCGAAATTTAACTGCTCTTATCAATATAGACTACCTTGTCTATACTGTTATCGACTCGTGAACATTGTCGTTGGTTTTTGTTTCACCATGATTTTTTCTATTTTATGTGCTTGTAGATTCATCTTTGGGCAATAGTCATTGATTCTGGAAAGAACTTAGTTTTCTTGTTCTAACTTCAACACCATATCTGTTTTGTCGCAACTTTTGTATGGCAACAGTCCTCAATAAACCTCTTGTTGGCTTAAATTATGCCACAATGGCCTCAATTTGTTATTGATGAACATGTTCGGCTAACCCTAAAGCAAAATTAACTTTTAAGCTTAATTAAACATGTTTGACAAAACAGTTACTCTAAAGTATATTTATTTCCCAAACATATTAAACTCACTTCTTAACAAAGTAAAATTGCTTCATTCTATGCTAATATCGTCCGCCGAGTAGTATTATATGTATTAATATTTTGTTATTTGGAACCACGTATTCACAACAAATTTTTGGTTGATGATTGAACAAAAACTGTTGAATGTCAACAATCGCAATACCGAGATTGTTCATTAATATTAAATTAAAAAATATTAAAAAATTCTTCAAGGAATATGTAAACGCATTAAAACTTGTGTGTGTATATATGAGTTTTAATTTTTTATAAATTTTCATTTCATCTAGCATGGATGGATGAACTCTTTTGATTGCATGGAATATGATTCTCTGTTTCCTGAAAATTCAGTCCCTCTTTGTTTATTTTTTGATGGTCGGCACCTAGTGAATCCACCAACAATTTGTATTTTCTATGTTTTTGGGAAACATAGGAAACATTTATTATTTGAAGTTTACTTCTGGCGAGCCCACATCTTTCATTGATGACATTGCACTTACACATTACCATTGATATTAGCAATCAAAACCCCTCTTCAAAGATTTGTATAGATACCTCAAGCATTTGTTTCTTTAATCACGAAACTTAACTGCTTGTCTATATTGTTATCAATTCGTGAACATCGTCATTGGTTTTTGTTTCACCATGACTTTTTCTATTTTATGTGCTTGTAGATTCATCTTTGGGCAATAGATATTGCCTCCCTCCGAGGGAATTACTGGAAATATTTTACAAACAGAAAAAACAATTTATGGTACCATCTCCATGCAAACGTAAAACAGTAATTATGTATAAGCAAACTGTAACTACTTTGTCCGAATTATCTAAGCCACACGAAAAGCTGGCTGGACTTCGGATTGATGGAGACAGTAATATGATGCCTCACATGTAAGTAAAATAATTTTTTTCTCAATATGTTCTTATGTCTTGGGACTTTGATAACAATGTTTTTCTGTTCCTATTTCTAGGACATATTATACAAGTATAGAGATAAAAATGAAAGGTATTTCGAAGGAGGTGACCAACCTTCCAAATGGTGCAAAAATCAGATCTGTCCAGTGGTAAGACTTAAGTTGTGTGACCTCTATGTATCATTATTTCATAATTGGTTCATGGGGTCTATGCATAGTGATTTTTTATTTTGTTAAAATCAACCATTTATTGTCACTTGCGATTTAAACACATTGGGTTAAACTCCAGAAGGAATGTGTGTAAGTTTAATTGAGAAAAAGAATTTTCTATTTCACACTTGTAATGTATATAGTACAAGTAATAAGGACCAAAAAAAAAAAAAAAAAAAAATCAAATCTTCAAAATCTGGGCGTTGAGAGTTAGAAGACACCCGTGTACAAAAAAATCATTATCTAGCTTTTCTTTTATGAAGTGTCTATCTACTTCAACATACTTTTGTCTTGTCATGTTGCATCAAATGAAATAGATTTTACAAACAAAAGATTTCCCTTTCATCTTTAATGTGTGTCCACTAGTTTTTTAGCTGCGGATTGTTTTTGATAACTCATTTTTTTGTTCCAATTAGGTCAAAAGATAGTGAGCACATATGCTTCAGTGTACAAACCGATAAGGTAAGTCGCTCCTAATTGTATAAAAATACCTCTGTTGTTCGGTGGTTATCTTAACAATACCAAGTTGGTACACCTTAATTTTCACTTGATTGAATATTTTAATTGAATGCAATTGCACTACTTTAAATAAGTTTGATTTCATGTGTTTCTTGAGATATTAATTTTATTTCTCCCATTGCAATGACCTTTTGCTTCTCAAACAGGTGGATGGCACTGTTAGCAAGTTAAGAATATGGGTTGTAAATGTGGAAACAAGGGAAGCTAGACCTTTGTTTCAAAATCCTAATACGTTTTATAATCCTCTTCTTGTTGGGTATGTTTCAACTTTTTCCATTATTTATGAATAATATTTTGATTAACTGATGTCTCTCTTGTTATGCTTTCCAGATTTTTTTGGATGGATGATTCAACAATTTTAGTTCCTATCATTCCTCTTAATCGTGTACGTCCCCCAAGTAGACCAAAGGTTCCATTTGGTCCCAAAGTAGACTGCAATGAGCACATGGGCACAGTTAAATTTCATACTTATCAAGAACTTTTGAAGGATGAATACGATGAGGATTTGTTCGAATATTTTGCAACTTCAGAGCTGCTTTTGGCATCTTTGGATGGAAAAGTGGAGTTGATTCGAGCACCAGCAATTTATACGGCATTGACTTTAGTTTCAGATTGCAATGCGATCATTATTGAATATACCAAAAGACCATTCTCGTATTTTGTTCCTTGTAAACTTTTTAAAAAATTATGTGTGATGCGGCCAATAAAAGGAGAAACTGTAAAAGAATACAATAGGAGCTCTATGGATTGGTCTACAAAAGCGGCTTCCAAACATACAAGGTATGACAGCTTTTATTTTAGGAAATAATATTTTTATATACATTTGTGATCAAATGAGCTCAAGTGCAATTTGAGGAACGTCCTGTTGCTAATGGAATTTTATCTGCTGAATTACAAATAGGGTCTCGTCTCAAAACACACACGATAGTGGTTCCAACAAGGAGGTGAAACAAGAATGCCTAGTTAAAAACAAGTTCCCCTATCCTTACCCTGTGAAGGATATAAAGAAGATCAAATTTAAAAGGAAGGATATGGTAGAACTAGGAGCAAACTTATGTCTCCCACAGGACTACAATCAGGCTAGAGATGGACCCCTCCCATGCATCATCTGGCCTTACCCTAATTTTGAAATCAAATCGAGGGACAAGTACTATTTTCCCCCATTATCTCCCTTGGTTTGGCTAGTGAGAGGGTATGAATTTCTATTGATTAAGATTCTATCTTGCTTATGTTACTCATCGATTAGCGTTCTCATTGCCAACTTAATGTAATTACAATTGCTCTCCAAACTTGCAGGTTTGCTGTCTTATTTGATATATGTATACCAATCAAGGATAAAGAAAAGGCATATGACGGGTATGATAATGCTTCCAAGACATCTATGCTTATTTTTCTTTTTAATTAAAAACGCTATTTATTAAAGACTTGGACCCTCTACAGAAGTAAGGAAAAAATAAAAAATAAACTAGTGTTACGAATCTAAGTTGGTAACTTGCAAGAAGAGAGAGACTTATGTGAACTCTTAAGCAATTATTACATGAAAGAAGTAATATAAGTCAATTTTCATATGCACAAGGTATGTTGAGGAATTAGTGTCAACTGTAGAGGCTGCGGTGCAGGAGGTCATCCGTCTAGGAGTAAGTTTTCCCGCTCTTTGCTAATCATTACCCAATGGTATAATTTGATTTTGAACAAGAAAAAACTGATTTCGGACTTTCTTATAAAGGTGGCACATCCAAACAAAGTTGTTATTGGTGGTCATTCCTTTGGCGCTACCATGACTGCACTCCTCCTTCAACATGCTAGCCATCTATTTTGTTGTGGAATTGCGTTGTCAGGGGCATATCATAAAACACTTACCCCTTTTGGGTTTCAGGTAACAATCAATTTTTCGAACAATTTTGGATTTAATCGGGATGTTGGTGTTGTCATTCATTTCCTATACTATGTTTTTATTTTACATGATTTGACAATTCTCCAACTGTTTTACAGAATGAAAATAGGACATTTTGGAAGGCTAAATGTGCTTATGTTGCAATGAGCCCTTTTATATCGGCCGATAAAATTACAAAGCCCATTTTACTTGTACATGGAGAAGATGACAGCAATTCCGGAACGTGGACAATGCAGGTGGGATCCTATTTATTTTGATTTTTAATACAAAATTAAAATAGTGCGATTCTCTGTACTTGCCACTCTCTCTCATCATTATCATCTTTTCATTATTTATTTATTTTTCTGTTGAGGACAATATGTTGAGCTGCTTTACCGACATTGTTTACGATGATGCAGTCCCTTCGCTTCTATAAGGCTTTGATTGCCAATGGAGCACGTTGTCGCCTGGTCATTCTTCCTTTCGAGAATCATAGTTACTTAGCAAGAGAGAACATTTTGCATGTTTTATGGGAAACTGACAGGTGGCTTCAAAAATATTGTGTAGCTAATTCAGGTGCAAGTACAGATGGAAAAGTCTAATTTTTCTAATGATCAAGGTAACTTTTTCATCTTTCTTGCATGAAGAGATGACAAAAAGAAGAGGGAATTATGATAAGTTTGCAGTGATAAAACTCTAGAATTGAAAGAAGAAAGAAAAATAGCCGGAACTTCTGTTAATTTCCACTGAAACTGATCTGAAGTGTAACAGCAAATCCATATACATGAATGCAGCTAACTCTCTCTTCCGACAGAAAGAAAAATGTACAAAGACTTGAATACCTATGCTAATGTGTCTCAATGCTCCCCCTCAAGATGGAGAATGTATGTTTAATATTCTCATATTGTTTAACAATGATTTGAATCTGGCTCCCACAGAGGCTTAGTTAGCAAATATGCCGCTTGATCTTGTGACACCATATGTAGCATCTTCACTTCTCTTCCTTGCACCTTATCCCTTACAAGATGGCAATCGATTTCTATGTGTTTCGTTCTTTCATGAAACACAGGATTGCTGGCTATATGTAAGGCACATTGATTATAACAAAACAGTAATGCTGCTTTAGTATGTGTAACAGTTGAGTCATTGAGTATACTCTTCAACCAGCTCAATTCACAAACTTCAGCCCCCATATATCGATATAACTCAATCTTTAGTGTGAAGACTAGGCTAGTATGCAGTACTTGACAAGATTCAACAATATAACTCCATCTTCTTGATTTCATTAATGCGATCCAAAGTTCAAAAATTCCATGTTAGCCTCCAATACAAACTTAGAGAACATGGGAAAATGTGTTTGGAAGATCCATTTGAAGTTCAAATATTCCAGGTATAATGTAGCATCAACAAAAAAACTCTTTTACTCTCACTGTATCATAGTTCCATATCATATCCAAAATGATGTAACTGATAATCCATTAACTGCTTCTTTTTGATCCACACGTCCTAGGAATTTCATACACAAAATTGGCCACTAGGACTAGGACAAACCCTTGAGATTTACAAGGAAAACTAGATGAATTTCTTAACGGTTAAATAAAAGAAATACGATAGCATTTAAATTCTAAAATATTTACAATTCTATTGAAAATTTAATTCATCAGACTTGTATATTTCATAATTCTATAGTTTTCACTTACGAAAGAATGACAACAATTATATACATTAGCTTTTTATAAGGCTAGTGAAATGGCATTTGATTGATTCAGTTAGTGAATATCAATATCCATTTACAGTCAGTAAAATACATTTTTCGACTTTCCTATTTCCCAAATTTAATAACCTTTGATTCGACTAGACACCTTTGGGCTGCCTTCTACTATATATATCTGATTTCCAGCTTTGGTATACATGTCCTGATTTCGATGCCATCTCCAAAGGGCTTGTGTCTCTTTTTTATTTGCTAGTCAAGTACAAAAGAAAATATTTGTGTCACCCTTAATTCATTAACAAAAAAATAAGTCATGCTACAAACAAAGAACTCAAGTAACAGAATATACTCCTATCAAGTTGGTTTTACTGCTATGAAATCGTAATAACTGGATACACTATAACAAAAATGTGATTTAGCGAAAAAAATAAATTTCGACATACAAAAAGTTGTCGCGATAAGTGATTTAATGCGACACTTTTAAAATTTTATAGCAAAGATTGTAATGAAAAAAAGATGTATAAAAAAATATATGGTGACAAAAAAAGTTGTCATAATACAGTAAAAGGGGCGACAAATAATAAATATTGTCGCAAAAATGAAGGAAGCATGGCACCAAAATATTTTTTGGTGGGAAACTTACAGCGACAAACTTTTACGTAATATTTCAAATTTATAATATACTAACGGACAGTTACGTAAAAATAAAGATTGGAACCTCACTAAAAATTTTGGTATCAATTGTTAAATCAACCAAATTACTTTCGATCGTGTTATGACTAAGAATAAATTCGCTACAGTCAATTTGGTCATGTCTTTTAGTGAATATGTAGTTAATTACATGAATTCTGAATATTATCGCCTTATCATTTATGATAGAATTTTATAAATGGGATTTATCTTGTTCTCAATTTTTTTTATTAATATCCAAATATTGAATATATTTATTTTTTTTGTTACAAAATAATATCTTGAAAAGAGTGACTAATTGAACTAGTAACACTTAAAAAATTGAATTTTGCGGGTCTGCTTCAAATGTTTTCTGGATTGTAAAATTAAAATTATTAGAACTTATTATCTAAGTGATTAATATCATGTTCTATAAAAGGCATTTTTATAATGGGCTAGAAATAAGCCATTTTATTCTGCTTTCCTGAACATAACTAAATTAAATTGTCAACAATATTTTATTATCAATTTTGGCTCTTGTATTTGGAGGGAAAATTTTTGGTTCCCTCATTTTTTTTTTCAGCATCTTTGTCTTTTATAAGGTGTGTTTATCATTTTTTTTACTCTTTTTCATTTCTTTAGTTCTCTGTAACCTAGGTTCGTTCATTCAATTTCCAAACTCATGATTTTTTATTTTTTATTTTTGGTTTCTGAATCTAATATATTTTCATTTCTTTGTTTCATGTTGATTCATTTTG
>CAIGRB010010259.1:0-46649 GCA_903798255.1 Fraxinus quadrangulata
GTCTCCACAGCCCAGATGCCAGGTTTATCGCTTCTCTCTTCTACGTGTTTTTTTTTTCACAATATTTATTGTTAATTGTGCTTTTTTTTTTTTTGGTTATGTGATTTTTTTTGCACTGTTTACTGTTATGGGTGTTCATATTTTGTTATCGTTGACTTATTTGCGAATAAGATTTTTGATTGTTTTTAGATATGTTTTTAGTTCTAGTTATATATGAAATCTTTGTTTTAGACGAACACTGAATTCAATATAAATGAAGTGTGAGTTTAACAAATAAGCATTAGATGCTATGTATTAATTGCATTCTATAAGAACACATTTTTAGGATATAGGAATGATATTTGTAGCATTTAAGTTATAGGTGGACAAATTGAAGCTCTGGATTTTATGAAATCAAATTATTTAATGGTTAATTGTGAATAACATAGGTCAATTTCTATTCTATTCTGTTATTCAAGAAGTGTGCTGACCTGTTGACAACGATGGTTCAATATGGATAAAGGATTTTTTGGTTTGGGGGATCTTGTGTTGCGGCACTGTAAAAGATGAACATGTCGTAAATCGATTATATTATTACCACCTAGAAGTAGGATTTTTTATTTTTGTTTGTAAGAAGGATTCTTATAATTTGGTGTCTATGCCATAACAAATCATTACACATATCAAAGGTCCAGAGTTTTATATTTTACTGTTATTGGCTGGTTTAGATGGATTTTTTATCCTGTTTTGGTCATCTCGTAGTAGAAAGTTTTAGTAAGCATCATCAATTTACAATACTGTCAATACTCCTTTCTAATCCTCTCGACCTTGATAAATTACGAACTATTCAATGTGCCTGACTTGAGGTGGCGTGGCTATCACCTCAGCAAAAATAAGTATTATTTTTGTAATTGTACACTGCTGATAATCTGACCATATGATGCAGGTTTTTTAAGTCTGGACTGTGGAGGTAATAATAACTTTACTGATGAGCTAGGTCTTGAATGGACCTCAGATTATCAGATGATCAGAGGAGAAACAACCAACATAGCTGTGGCAAATGAGACGAGAACACAATATACAACGGTGAGATATTTCCCGGCAGATAACAATAAGTATTGCTACACACTTGGTGTCATTAGCAGGACCAGATACCTTGTAAGAGCGACTTTCTTGTATGGGGACTTCGATAACAATGAAGTATATCCAAAGTTTGACATTTCCTTTGGGCCAACTCATTGGGCTACAATTGTCATTTCCGAAGCCAATACGATAGAGTCCCAAGAGTTAATATTTCTGGCTAGTGATCCCACCATCAGCATTTGTTTGTCCAATGCTACAACTGGACAGCCTTTTATATCTACCCTCGAGCTCCGGCAATTTAATGGTTCTGTCTATCTGCACGAATTTGAGAACGAGTTCTTCCTTAGTGTGTCAGCAAGAATAAACTTTGGTGCAGAAAGTAGCACTCCTGTCAGGTATGCCTTAAATTTTATTCATGGAAAGTAAAAGTGAAATATGGTCTGAAGTATTTTATGTATTCCTTAATGATTGTGTCCTATCACATTTATGCAACTCCCTCTTGAATTCTGGTCCTTGATTGGAGCAACATTTTCTCCTCACAGGTATCCGGATGACCCATTTGATAGAATATGGGAGTCTGACTCTGTGCAGAAAGCCAACTACCTTGTTGATGTTGCTCCTGGAACTGAAAAGATATCTACCAACAAGCCAATTGATGTTAGCAGTGGAGAAAGACCACCTCAGAAGGTGATGCAGACAGCTGTAGTTGGAAGAAATGGATCATTGACATACCGATTGAACCTAGATGGTTTTCCAGGTTTTGGTTGGGCATTCTCCTATTTTGCGGAAATTGAAGATTTGAGTTCAAGTGATACTAGAAAATTCAGATTTGAACTGCGTGGTAACCCTGATCTCAGCAAGGCAATCGTAAATATCCAAGAGAATGCCCAAGGAAATTATCGTCTTTACGAGGCAGGATATCGCAACATATCTCTCCCATTTGTGCTGACATTTAGATTTGAGAAGACATCTGATTCTACTATGGGCCCTCTCTTGAATGCAATGGAAATAAACAAGTATCTGGAAAGGAGTGATGGCTCTGTAGATGGTGAGAACAAACTGTGATTCCTTTAGGACGTATGCTAATTTTAGTATGTCCTCCGACTGCCAATATCTTGAATATTAATGATGGTTGCTGCTGTTATACCATCAGTGTGTGTTTGTTTGGTTGCTGCTGTTATACCATATTATAATTCATTTTTATCTCTTCTTAATGATGGTTGCTGCTGTTATACCATCCCTGCCAAACATGCTATCTCAATATTTTGAATCAGTTCTTTTCATCTTTCTGCAATGAGCTTTGATGCTGCAGGGACCCCTGATACAAGTTCGCTTGATTGTCAGGACCAGTTATTGCGGCTGTAACCTCTGCTTATTCATGGGCAGAGTGGGCAAAAGAAGGTGGCGACCCATGCCTTCCAGTTCCATGGTCTTGGGTTCAATGTAATTCTGATCCCCAACCAAGTATAGTAACAATGTAAAGCTCTTCTTTATTTTCTCTTAACCTTGTACAGTTTCGTTCTACGATGGTTGTTGAGTATAAAAATAATGTTATGTACACATGTATTGTTGCTTTCGGTACTATAACTAGAATGTGTAATTAACTTGTTGATTTTTCTTGGTGGCTTGTTTTCTGCTCTGTCAGTAAATTATCAGGGAAGAATTTGACTGGGGGAATTCCTTTGGCTTTGACAAAGTTGAACAGTTTAGTAGAGTTGTAAGTTTCGATCTCCACCATTGGTTATTGGTTCCAGAGGTCTTTTTCCCGTCTGTTTATGAAATGACGTGACTTATAGATGATCAATGTGTATATGTCTTGTCATTGCAGATGGCTTGATGAGAATTCTTTGTCTGGTTCGATTCCTGATTTTTCTGGATGCTCAAACTTGAAAAAAATGTAATTATTGAAATCTCATTTCCGTGTTTTGTAGATCTTTTTTTGAATAATAAATGTATTTGCCTGTCACAGACATCTTGAAAATAATCAACTGACTGGCGAGCTGCCTTCCTCCTTGGCAAATTTACCAAATTTGAAAGAATTGTAAGTTTCCAGAGCCACATTTTCTTCCATTATTCACACCTTACTGAACATCCTGCGAGGTTCCTTGACATTTTAGATTATTCATGTCTGTCAAAATACTTGTTATAGATGAGGAAAGGCATCGTTTTCGGAAAGTGTTTCTCTCTTCTCGTAATAAGTATTTTCAAGCAAATGATAATTCTTGTCACATAAGCTGCTTGCTTCACCTACTATCATCATTGATGCAAAATAGAGACATGTTGTTTCGTTGCCTTGTCTACTGTGTTCGATCTGCATTCACACATTTAGCTTCTAACTTAAATATTTTATTCTCTCTTTAATTGACTGTCGGTGCAGGTATGTTCAGAACAATGTGTTGTCTGGAAGAGTGCCATCTGGACTTCTTGATAAGGATCTGATTTTAAAGTGAGTATCCATCGCTATTAGGTTAGGAGCATGAGACGATTTTTTTCGTTAATAGTTGTGTGGAGCTGATTACATGCTTGCTTCATATGCTGTATTTTCTCAAGCCATTGAAATTGTATATTTTTGTATAATTTGCTTCCTTTTGCACTGTTTTTCGCTAAAAAAGGAAATCATATTTGACATATCCACTGTGTTAGAATCAAAACATAATCACGCAAGGGATAAAAACCAAGGGTTTGCTGGAGGTTGTATATTAACCACAGTGGTTGCAAATTTAGTCGAATGGGGAGAGGATATGTTACTGATTTTGAAGGAAGAAAGAAAAGAGGAGAAATAATTTCTGAGTTCATTAGTTTGTGAATTTTTACAGGGCTTATATTGTACAATTATAAAAGGAAAGAAATGAACAGTCTAATCTACAGTTGACAATCCCTAGAATATGTCTAATCTATGGCTATACAATCTCCATGAATAGTCTATAATGTACTCCCTATCTAACGCACAATCATTGACCAAACCAGATTCTATGAATAGGAATACAGTTAATCACGCCTATTTTCCTCAGGTTCTAATGAAGTGATTTTCTTGGGTACTCAAAACAAAAAGCTTATTTAAGTTGTCTTCGTTTGCTGAATTTTAGGCATTAACATATTGCTACGCCTGCTAGAACAAAGTTCGGGAAACCTGTGGTTATATGAGTTTTAAGTTTTTCTTAAGGCGCTTTCATAGATGAATAAATGATTTTCCATAAAATCGTACTGTTTCAGCTCGAAGAAGTTCATTTTCACATTTTATGTCTCCTGTGCTTCTTTCCTTGACGACAGATTCACCGTGGATCGGATGTTGTACTATCATGCTGAGCTGTGTTACTTTTGTGTTTCCCTCAATTTTGGCAACACTATCTCTGTTTTGGACATTTGTGGTATAAAAACCTATATATATGCCATTATTAATTTTATCAAGAGATGAAATGAACTAGAAAGGATTGGATTTTAATTGAATAGTATTACACAAGAAAAAGAAATTCAAATCATTTTCATTATAATGTCTAGTCATGTCTAGTGCCTACATTTCTTGTATCCTATCTATTCCAGTCTTTCTCAAATGCACCTTCATCTTCCTTTTACCAAAATTCTCATCCATGGATTTGGTTTCAGCTATACAGGAAACATAAATCTTCACAAAGGGGGCAGAGGAGGGCACCGCAAGAAAATTATTATAGGATCATCAGTAGGGGCTGCGGTTCTGCTCATTGTTACTATTACCTCTTGCATCCTACTGCCCAAGGGAAAAAAGAATACCCATAAACGAGGTTGGATACAAAGTTCTTTACCAATTTTTCAATGCGAATTAAAAAATAAAATAAAATTAGGTGGATTGACATTTGTATTTTTAAATATATCTCTTAGATAAACTGCTCGGTTCCTCCTTCGATGGTGCCGGCACAGAAGCTGCACATTACTTCACATTATCTGAGCTTGAAGATGCCACAAATAACTTCGAGAGAAAAGTTGGCTCGGGAGGCTTTGGAATAGTTTATTATGGGAAATTGAAAAATGGAAAGGAAATTGCAGTCAAAGTTCTGACTAATGATTCCTTCCAGGGAAAACGAGAATTTTCAAATGAGGTACTCTCTCATTATTTTGAGTACCTTTGCTATTATTCGGTGGATGTTCAACCCTTTCTTTCAAGTCCTGATTTGTAGTTTTAAACAATTTTCTTCCAAAGACAGTTTCCCGATCCTCTGAATTCTTGGCTATTAGTCCGGTTAATCAATTCAAACACATCTTCTTAGGAAGTCCTGATTATCATGAAATTCAAAACTGCGTTGTTTTAAGCTCCAACTTCATATAACTGTTTTTGTCAGTTTAACAGATTGCATTTTCCAGATTCGGACTCACATCAATATGTTCCATTTTGTTTGGGAATTTCAAAATTAGAGCAGATTTGTTATGACTTTTTTAACCAGCTATTCCATTCGGTCGGTACAAAGAGAGAGAAATTAATTCCTAGACTCAATTTGCCACAAGCAAAATACAGATTTGCTATTATTTTAATTCAACTACAATACAACATTAGTATAATTTAAACAGCATTACTTAATAGTGTAATAATTGAAGTATTGTACAAGATTTGATATTAGTAAAGAAATAGTTACTAAAATAAAACCAAGATATCTTTTTTGTCTACTGTGGTTTAGATTCTCAAGTAGCTTATCGTTTATCTCTGGGTTCCTAATGAATTATTGAGGGGACTAATGTACCTATTCTTTCCATAGTATTGAATATGAAATTTTACTTTCTGAATGTGCTGCACCTACTTCTGAAAGAGATGATGTTGATTTTGTATTGAGGTAGTACAAACCTTTTATTTCCTAAAATCGATTGATACTTGTTGCATATTGTGAATTAACTAATTAGCAAGGCGACTCTTATTTCCTAGGTGGCTCTTCTTTCAAGGATCCATCACAGAAATCTATTACATTTTCTTGGATATTGCCAGGATGGAAAAGATATTCTTGTATACGAGTTCATGCATAATGGGACACTAAAGGAACACCTATATGGTAAGTTATTTCTTCTAAATGAAAACAAGTATATTTAATCTTTGATTAATTTTCAAATTGCTCTTCTAGGGCCTTTGACACACGAAAGAGGGATTAGTTGGATCAAGCGCCTTGAGATTGCTGATGATGCTGCAAAAGGTTGGTGAACAAGTATCAAATCATTTGGCCAGAGGAGTAAAAAACTTCTTTATGTCAACAAAATTAATCTGATTGATACTTTTTGTGGTTAAATAAAAGGATTTGTTCAGACTGTTATTCCATGTCTTATGCAGGAATTGAGTACCTTCATACTGGTTGTGTTCCATCAATCATCCACCGGGATTTGAAAACAAGTAATATCCTTCTTGACAAGAACATGAGAGCTAAGGTTTCAGATTTTGGTCTTTCAAAACTTGCGGTAGATGGAGCTTCCCATGTCTCAAGCATAGTTCGAGGAACTGTCGGTTATCTGGATCCTGAGTGAGTCTTTCTTTTCTTTATCCTAGACGTCCAGCATTGTTTCTCAAGGGTCATTAGAAGATCAGGGCATTTTGGCTAAGCTTAGAAGTTCACTTATTGGTATATAAGTATGTTTCAAAATAATTATACTCTAGTTTTTGGTATATGCATTCCGGGAATGTCCAATTCCCTTAAATCGTACTACCACTTGTTTGAACAGGAGGGAGGTTGTGTATCGCTAGATTCCAATCCTAGTATCTGGTTGTCTAATACCGAACCCTATTTATTTGCATGATTGAACATGGGCTCATAGGAAGCCAAGTTATAGTATGCAATAACTATTTAATTGGTCAAAGTTGGAATAAGTTACTTATTTTGATATTACGATGAGAGTTACTTTCAAAATAAAACGCTCTTTTTACTTAGAAAAAGTAATATATCCAAATAATGTTTGGAAACAGAAAGTTACTCATAATCTTAGCCAAACACACATTTTTTATGTTTTCAACATGGTTCATGCTTGCTTTCGAACTGTTTGTGGCTTCCCCTGGCACACTGGCTGGCCTATATCTCTGTCTTGTGTGAATGAACTGTAAGAATACAGGTTTAAAACATGGTTTCATAATGGAATTTGTGAAAGATTTAGACATTCTGCACAAAACAAATATCATTACACGATTCTTGTTTATCAATGTAGATGAACACTTGGTTATTGATTCGTAAAAAAACCTCTATTTCAGGCCAAAATTTTCAGCTTGTGCCCAGTGATATCTATTTGAAAATTAACTTTTAACTGACCATCTGGGAGTCTTTCTGCTTCAACTACAACTTCAGAACGAACTTAAATTTGAAATCCGTCATTTCATTTTGAATAAGAAATCTTAATAGAGTCACCAATAGGAGCCAACTTTCAAATTGGAACCAAACATGCTACTCGTAATTTGTCGATCAATTTTTAAATGTTATTTGTGTTGCTTAGAATTAGCAGCAATTGTCATATTATATAATTTTTCCATCAAGTCATCCTTGTACCCTCTGAGTAAATCCCTTCCAATCAAATAATCAAATCTTATCGGATTACTCAATATGATACCATATGAGCAATCTGTACCGACAGAGAAATCTGGTTTATTGAGATCCAATGTTAATGTTACTTATGGAAGCTTAAATTATTGCTCTCTAATGGCTGCTAGCCTACATGATCTGTTGAGTGTTAATTTTATGTTTTCACATAGTTACTAACAAATATGATTTTCTACCGTTTCATGTCATGTAGGTATTATATCTCCCAGCAGTTGACGGATAAAAGTGATGTCTACAGCTTCGGGGTCATTCTCCTTGAGCTAATATCTGGTCAAGAAGCAATTTCTAATGTAAACTTTGGAGTTAATTGCCGTAATATCGTCCAATGGGTAAGATTAGACAGATGTTAGCACGTCTATAATTTTGATGTTCTTCGTGGGTTGGTATCCTAGCTGTAGCTGCACAAGAAGCTGTTACCATCTATCTGTTTGTTGACATTCTGCTTTTTGTTATGTCGTTATATATGCATAGATTAAAGGGAAAAACAAACATGCACCAAAATTTCTTTATATTTTTAACTCATGTTCGGTTTCTAGATTTAACCAGAAAATTGATTATGATCTGTGGAATCATGAACCGTTCAACGTACACATTAAAATCTTAATATCTATTCAAGTACAGGTGATGTTAACATTTTGCATTTACTGACATTATGGCAGGCGAAGTTACACATCGAGAGCGGGGACATACAGGGAATCATCGACCCCACATTACGCGAATATGACATCCAGTCTATATGGAAAATAGCCGAGAAGGCAATGATGTGCATTCAACCCCACGGTAGCATGAGGCCATCAATGTCTGAAGTTATCAAGGAGATTCAAGATGCCATTGCAATTGA
Source organism: Fraxinus quadrangulata (assembly GCA_903798255.1). Classification (NCBI taxonomy): domain Eukaryota; kingdom Viridiplantae; phylum Streptophyta; class Magnoliopsida; order Lamiales; family Oleaceae; genus Fraxinus; species Fraxinus quadrangulata. The sequence continues at coordinate 8,437 of CAIGRB010010259.1, forward strand.
AAGAGGAGCAGCCGCTAAACAAGGTAGTTCGGATGAGATCTCTAGGCATTCGGTTCATTCGTATCTGAATATGGGATCACTCGAACTCAGTGCCAGTGAGCATTATTTGGCTGACGAGTCTATCACGCAGCCAGCTGCTCGGTAAAACTTTCGTTTGGATCCTGTAGTTTTTTGTCCTTGCTATTTATTTGATTGATAGGGTGAGAGATTTTGTGAATTTCATCGTGTTATGGTAGAAGTGATCTTTTGGTGACATGGAAACTGTAAATTCTGAGCTTCTTGGTTGAGTACATATTTGTAACTATTCAGATATAATTCTCTAATTATTGTCCCAATCTGAACTTTTTTGGAAAGTCGATGTGCCCATCTGCCCTTTGTGGGCTTCCCTTTTTGGGGACTCCTTAACTAATTGGGCCTGTACTTGGTTAAATTGTAGAGAACAATACATAAATCAGGTATATAGTTTACACCAATTCACAAATCAAGTTTATAGTTTGAAAATTCAAAATTCAGGTATATATATTATTAATTAAATATAATAATGATCACATATACATAATTATATGTCACAATTTATTTACTAGTTACATATTATCAAATTAATTGATTATAGATTATTTCGAGGTCACAAATCAAAATTTTTATAAATCACAAATTATTTCGAATTCACAAATCAAAATCTTTATACGTCACAGTTTATTTTATTAATCACAAATAAAAAAAATTACAGGTTACGATTTATCTATTGGTCATAAGTTTCAAGATTTGTTGGTCACAAATTACTTTTTAAGTCACAGATTATCAAATTTTAACGTCACAGTTTAATACTTGGTCACATGTAACTAAGTAATTGGTTACATACACCACCGTCTTCAACACTACTGCCACCGCCTCTACTCGTCTTTGTCGCTGCGAGATCCACCACCATCCCATCACTATCACCATAACCACGACAGCACCACCACCGACACCGATACCACCAAATCGTCGCTACCAGATCCAATCAATTGCCAAAAAAATACAACCACCATCACTATCGAATCTCCGGCCGCCACCACCACCACTAACAATCCACATTACACCACAACCACCACCCAACAAAAAACCCAACCTTGTCACGGCCACACCACACGGCTACCACCATGAACTGCACACAACCAATAAAACTCCACAGGCAAACCACCACGCCGTCATCCCTGGGCCATCGCCTACAGAATCACCACCTCACCTTCACATCAGCAGCGCCACCACTGTCAACACCAACGCGGCGCCTCTACCACCACCACGACGTCACACCTCGCTATACATGTAGATCTGGATCTGACCGCGATCGAAGTTATAACAGCTATAGATCGACGCTGAGCGATGTGTACAGATCCAGGCAACTCCATCGCCCCAGCTCCATCGCTACTGTTAAAAGAGGAGATATCGTAACAAGAGAAGGCCGGTGCACAGTCCGAACTCTAGTAGCGGCGAGGGCGATGTCGTTGAACTTGTAATCTAATTTATGAAAATGATTTTTTAAATCCAGATCTAGGTGTAATTTCCTCTAAATTGTATGGTCCTCTACTCCGCTATGAGGGCGTTTAGCAGATTTGGTTAACTTGAGATTGGGGTGGCAGTGGACACGGGCGCCTGGCCCTTTATTTCGTGGGCCTCACGAGTTGGGTCGAGCCACGTGGACTCCCACAAGCAAGCTCATTCTTTTTTTAAAAAAAAAAAATCAACAAAATAAATTTGGAAACAAGCAAATTTTTTTTTATATAAAAAATAAATTAAAGTGAGGAAAAATATTGGTTTTGTTCAATCTATGATTTGTCTCAACTCGAGGGAATGAATCAAGTACCTAGTGAAATCCCTAGCAATTGGCCTGGCCGTGTTGGAATATCATAAGATTTGTGGTTCGTATCTCTAGAACAATAAAGTTAGACGTACATTCTACCTTGACAGGTAGTTTAACATTTCGCTATGTTGAAAATTTTTGGCCACTGATGGAATGAATGCATTTAAAATCAATGGTGTAGATTTTTGCCACATGGAAGAATGTCAAATTTAACGTAACTCATAGCCCTTGTTTGGGCTCCATTTTTCCAAGAAAATGCAATTTTTAATAGCAAAAAGTTAGAGAATGTGTGGCTAAAAAATAAGAAATTTTTTTATTTACGTTTAAATTTATTTTATAGAAGAATGTATGGTTGGAATTGAGTATTGAAAAAATAATTTTTTATAAAAAGAGAGCTATATGTATTAAAATGGTTGCTTCTAAAAATGCAATGATGATTTACAATCATGTTACATGTACATTTTTATTTATATTAAATTTGAAATCTTTAACACACATGACATACATTATAACCATTATTTTTTACAACACTCTTTTACATCACTGACCGGATTTTGAAACATAGGAGGAATGTCACAACAATGTACATATAGCTTAATCCAACGATATAAGGGTTAAACCACTTTGCTAGAAGAATAATGTCACAAGTACTGCCATAATCCTAGGTGTTTGAAGGTGATTTAATGAAAAAGATGACTGTATTTTAAACAGTTTAACGATAGAGTGTCGTGTGAGTTCATGATATATACCAACTCAGGTTGTGTGTAGAAGGCTTGCTCGAGAGGAAATAGTGTTGTCCATAGTTGCTATAGAATTTAGCCCATGTTTGATTTAGATAAAAAATAGATTTTAAAGATTTTGATAAAAATTAATGGAATGCGTAGTTAAAAAGTTGTTAGTTCCATAAAATGTGTGATTAAAATTAAATATTGATTTAAACTTAAATTTTAATATAATTTTTTAAGATAAACCAAATAGGACATAATGTCTATTTTAGACGGAATTTTTTTCTAAATGATGACATTGTAATTGAAATAAAAAATTAACGCTACATATCACAACCTACAGATTTATTTACCAACATGATGTGATGAAATTTGATAGAGTCAAAATCTTACTAACCATATAAAAAAAGAGTTTTGCTATGTGTACCCTGATGTACAGCCTCCATCGCAATAGGAGGTTCAAGAATTTTATATTGGATGTGGGCCTCCTTTTGTGAGGGGTTGTATACTGAGGTGTCAATCGTAGTGTACAAAATACTTGAACCCTAAAAAAAAATTCTCCAAATTTCATTATGTCATTAACCAACATTACATAAACACGATCGTTTAAATGGTGAAGATATTTTGATAGTTTTAATTCAATTTATCATCGCTTCGTCACTCTGCAAAATAGTATGCAAATGATGATGTACAACAAATATTTTCTAAAAACTAAATGCTAAGAAAATGTTGACTTTGATATAATTTTTTGAAAATTTTTAAACCAATTATATCGAAAATTAAATCAGACGAGCAACGTGGTGATAAAAATACTAAAAAATAGCATTGCTCTGATGAAAAACGATAAGGTCCGTTGATGTATCGGCAGTGACACGTGGGGTAATCAGATTTAACAACTGTATTCATAAAAATCGACGGTGTAGATAGACCAAATCCCATTCCCAGTCTCTCATCTCAATCGTGTCCTCTCTGCCCATTTCTCCACCCTCCGATCTCCTAATTCACTCTCCTCTTCTCCCTCCCAAATACAAATACTCCCTCTTATCCCAGTCCAGGTACTCATTTGCCTCTTTCTTTCTCTCTAATTTATCTTTCTACAGTTCCTTAAAAATTATATACGTATTCATCCATGGACACTCAATTTGGATTTTGTTTTCTAGGGCTTTGGAGGCATGGCGGATGCTGGCATGCAGGGATTGCTGCCGGGCAGCCCTGACGGCTGCAGCCATGAAAGTGGTGGGGACCTCAGCCCTAGGTCGAATGTTAGGGAGCAGGATAGATTCCTGCCGATCGCGAATATCAGTCGGATCATGAAGAAGGCGCTACCGGCTAATGGAAAGATCGCTAAGGAAGCTAAAGAGACCGTTCAGGAATGCGTCTCCGAGTTCATTAGCTTCATCACCAGCGAGTATGCCGTTAAGCTCATTGTGTGATTACGTTTTCCTTTTCTTTTTCTTTTTGTGTTTTTATGAATACTTGATTGAATGATGGAGAACATCGGCGATTCACAATTGGAGTTAAAAAGGTTTGCCTTGCCTTTTTTATTTTTTAATTACTTCCGTGGCATAGAAATCCTAAAGGTGCGAGATCAATTTAAACACGTCATTTCATCTTTTATATAATTGCTATTGTGTGTAACCATTCCTTGGCATCACATGGTAATTATTGCAGGAAATTACAAAATCAATATTCGCAAACAACACACGCACGCTTGAGCATATTCCTCGAAATCTGTTTATGTTATACATAGACGCAAAACTGTATGTTGTATATGTCATGCATGTATGGGCTGTGTTGTCTTTTTATGATTGTCTTTGCTGTAATTTGTTTTTATGTGTAATGAGGTCAATTGCAAATTGATTTTTCATATCTGTTTTGGAAGCATTTATATAAGTGTCAAATGCGCGCAAGTAATTGAAACTATTTTGGTTGTTTATATGTCAAGGGCAAGTGACAAGTGCCAGAGAGAGAAAAGAAAGACAATTAATGGGGATGACTTGTTATGGGCTATGGTGACTTTGGGGTTCGAAGATTACATTGATCCACTTAAGGTGTACCTTGCTAGGTACCGAGAGGTAGGTGCTTCCCATTTTTTTAAAATATAGACTGGCTCCTGCTTGTGGTCTAAATTATACTACTTAGTTTTGCTTTAGATATTGCTTAGTGTTGCGACTGATGTCTTTGTTTTTTGCTTTCGGTGTTTTTGATTTCTTGTGGCACAACAGATGGAGGTGAGTGAATATAAGTTGCTTTATCATTCGATGTTTTTTATTTTGGTTCATTTCATTAGACAGCTTGATGTTTTTACTCGGTTTTTTCCACAGGGTGATGCCAAGGCATCAGCAAAGGGTGCAGATGGATCCTCTAGAAATGATGCAGTACAACCTAGTACTAGTTCACAGGTACCCTGTTACATATTCTCTTGTGTGCCTTCGCGGGAGTTTTATTTAGGCTTATTCATTACAAATATTTATTGCAATTACTAATTTACTATCCCCTGTATGTGTACAGCTTGCTCACCAGGGTTCATTTTCACAAGTCATTAATTATGGAAACTCTCAGGTACCCACTATCTATATCTCCGTGCATGACTCTACGTTCTCATTTCCCATTTTACCGGCTAGTTTCAATTATCAAATACTCATAATTAATGTGTATGCTGTATGTGTTTCTTATACTTTACCAGCTCTATGTGCTACATAAATCTTTTTTCCTTATGTTATTGTATCCTATTCTCTTTCTGTTGAACTCCATGCGTAACAAGAAAAAAATACATTCATATGACATTTAACTGTTCTGATTGTTCACAAAAACAGGGATTTCCTTGATTAGGGTCACAAATCTTGGGTCTCCTAGTGAGCAATTTTCTTCAAAAACAATGATTAGCCGTGCCTTATTTTATAATAAAAAGCTGGTCTTTTGTCCTCTTCTTGGAAGAGAGATATGATGGAGATACTGTTTAAACTGTTGCTATCGTATCTTGATAGGGATTGTATAAAGATTCTGTGTTGACTCGTTGTTAATAATCCTAAATATAGTGCCACTGAGTAAGTCCTGTTAACTTCCCCTTCAGATGGTTGTTGACAATGTTGTCGCTAGAATGTGGATCGAGAGGATCAATACCGTCATTCTGACGAGTGACTTGATATGTCCTTCAGTAGGGATAGCTGTTGAGTGTTGATTTCCGGAATAAGTTAATTTAAGGAGCTTCATCGTGATGAAGTTCGAGAGGATTTAACAAACTTCTCCATGAATTTACAAGTTCCGGCACAAGTCAATTTGATTAACCGAGTTTCAGAATTTCATGCCTGTCAAGTTCCTGTGTACCTTTCTTTGTATGACTTAGACAGTAGGGCTAATCAAATGAGTTTTCTGGAGTTTCTCTTTTGAGTGATTTGCTAGCATTTCTTATTGATCTTCTCCAGTTGTTAATTTTAGTTAAAATTCTTTTTTTTGGAAAGTGATGGCAATTGATTTATGTGTGTGCATGTGAATTAAATACTCTTAAATATTTTTATTCTAAGTACAACAATCATATCATTGAATGGTGAGACAATAATTGGGAGGAATAGAAACAAATGATAATAGGAGCAGGGATGGGGATAGGGGATTGTAAACATAAACCCAGTTTCACCTTGACAGGGATATTTTTTCCCTTGTTCAGTCTGCATTATGTAAGATTCTTCCAGATCTTCGCTTGGACTTCAATGGAAACAAACAACTGTAAAATCTGATTTGACTCTGGTTCATATTACATGCTACCTAGACGGAGAACACACTGAAAGTTTACATGAAGCCGGTTCCTGTGTTATTTGAACACGCACTGACATGTAAGGTGTGTTGTATGTTGTGATGCTCAGGATTTCTAAATGCTACAACGCTAATGTCTAGGTTATCAGTCTTTCTATCATTTATGGTCCAGAGGTGGAGTTTGTGTTCAGTACGTTGATTCTGATCTATTATTCTCCATGATTGCAAAATGTGCTCCTTGAACATACTTTTTGATGCCAAGTATCGAATTGTTGCTGTTTATTGACTTAGCAGCTATCGCCTTCATCTCCCTGTATGAACGAAATTAGTTTAATTCTCTTTAGGTTCCTTGAATCTCTATCCATATAGTGGTTGGAACTGATTCATGACTAATTTAATTTGTTGATGTTTAGTCACAAGCTCAGCATATGATGGTCCCAATGAGAGGCACGGACTAGACTTCGCTCATCTCTGAATCGGTATCATCATTTTCGTCCTGCATGAGGAGATCATCACAGTTTCAGAATACATTTTATATTATTAATTATTATTATGTTTTAAGTTTGTTATTTTTGTTCAATTGTCAAAACTATATTCTGGTGAAGTTTGTACATTTGGGCGCGTCTTTCTGGGACAAATTATTAGCATAATTCAAATTATTATAAGATTTGAGGGCAGACTGTTCATTGGGAAACCCTATTTGCTGGTGAATTGAACTGAAGCCAGCTTAAAATATGATTCAGCTTTCAGTTCCAATTGTAGTTAGTAGTTAATTTTCTGATTCCTAATGACTTGTGTATAATTTATCAGCATAAAATTCATGTTTGGCGGGGAGACTCTAATTTTTTTTTTCAAACTTATTTTCAATAATACATTCTTTAGACAAAATAATTTTGTAGGTGGATTAGTAATTTTTTTCTACTTTTTAACTTTACATTCTTCAAATAAATTAATTTTCACAAAGTTCATTTTTAGAAAATCTACATAATATATGCCCTAAAATGAAAGCTTGTGCATCCGTAGAAGCACACTAGTAACAACTAACTAGTACTATAGGATAATTTCATCCATAACAACTCAACTTTTAGAAAAAATTTAATTTGTCTCGATATGTTCAATTTTGTTTCAAAGATGACAATTCTATCGCGCTTTGTCACTTATTGTTCCCAAATTCACAAACATTGCTTTAGTTGGTAGCCATAATTCAATCGATTTCTTTATAATAGCTGTGTTGTACCCTTCAAAAAAAAAATTAAAATTAAAATAACAAAATGCGGGCCATATTAGCATCTTCAGATTTAAAGATAGAAGCATGTTTTATTTTACCACATCTTTGATACGACGTAATAATACGTTGACATTTTACGTAACAATTACGTGGAAGATTTGTCGTAGTACATTGTTTGGTAGGGATTAAAATCTAGATTTTAATTTAAATCAAAGTCAACAAATAATTTTTAACTATACATTTTTTTTCAATATTTCATCAACTTTTAATAAATTATACTAAAATTTTAATTTTAATCCCATCAAAAGGGACTAAGTGAGTTTATCAATTTGGGGGGACAGTGTGTGAGGGAGTCACGAAATTTGAAACTAAAATTGTAGTTCAATGATCTAATTGAAACAAAATTAATATTCAATGACCAAATTGTAACAAATTAAAGTTTAATTACTAAGTTAAGATATTTCTGAAAGTTCGGACACCGCATATAGAAATTTACCGACGTTCAAAAAACAGTATTGTTCGAAGGATAGCATGTAATACGCAGAGGCGAGCTCTCATTTCAAACTGGAAGCGCGCGAAAAGAAACATGAACCATAAATCACTTCAATCCACATCACTACTTACCTCACAATGTTTAACGTTGCGCCGTCAACAAACCGAAGATTGTGCAGATACATTATTTCAAGTCCTGCTTTTTGTTCATTCATTGAAGCCTCTGTAATTCACTCATTCTCACTCTCTCAGCGCCCCATTTTTGCTACCTTTGATCACCATAAAACAACGCAAGATAGAACCTTAACCCATAATGAACTAACCGGATTTTATTCCCCAAAATCTGAGATTTCCCTTTATGAAAAATGTGATTTTTTGATTGAAAAATACCGGTTTTCTTGTTCACCTTTCGATGGCGAGCAGCTCCATTTAGAAATAATCAAGAAGGGGTTGGTTAATCACTTGTTTCTGTGCAACACTCTAATTAATATATTCGCAAGGAGTGCTGATTTTGAGTCGGCTAATAAAGTGTTCGATGAAATGCCTGACAAGAATTTGGTCACGTGGGCTTGCTTGATTTCTGGTTATACCCAAAATGAAATGCCCTATGATGCGTGTGCTATGTTTGGAAGAATGGTATCTTCCGGATTCATTCCCAATCATTATGCTATTGGAAGTGCTCTGAGGGCTTGTCAGAGTTTGGGAGTTGATGGTCTGAGATATGGAATGCAAATCCATGGTTTCATTTCGAAAACTCCTCACACATTTGATGTGATTGTGTGCAATGTGTTAATTTCGATGTATGGGAGTTGTGTGGGTTCTGCAGGTGCAAATTATGCTAGTCGGGTTTTTGATGGGATAGACAATAAGAATTCTATTTCCTGGAACTCTATTATTTCAGTTTACTCACAGAGGGGTGATACATGTTCTGCTTTTGTGCTCTTTTCTAGTATGCAAAAGGAGGGTTTGAGGTTCAGTTTTAGGCCTACCGAGTATACTTTAGGCAGCTTGATAGCTGCCGCAGCCGCATCCTCTTGTGTTGATAGTGGTCGGTTTTTGCTCGAGCAGATGTTGGCAAAAATTGTAAAGTCTGGATTTTTAGAGGACCTGTATGTCGGTAGTGCTTTGGTGAGTGGTTTCGCCAAGTTTGGGTCAGTTGACACTGCCAATAAGATTTTTCAGCATATGGGTGCAAGGAATGCAGTGTCCATGAATGGATTGATAGTTGGATTGGTGAAGCTTAAGCGAGGAGAAGAAGCAGTTGAGGTTTTTATGAAGATGAGAAACTTGGTTAGAACAAATTCCGATTCTTTTGTTGCTCTTTTGAGTGCCTTTGCTGAGTTCTCGTGTTTGGAAGACGGGAAAAGAAAAGGGAAAGAAGTGCATGTGTATCTCATACGAACCGGCATCATTTATTCTAAGATCACTGTTGGGAACAGTTTGATTAACATGTACGCCAAATGTGGTGCAATTGAAGATGCATGCTCTGTTTTTAAGCTAATGTCTTGCAAGGATTCGGTGTCGTGGAGTTCTATGATCTCTGGTTTTGACCAAAATGATCGTTTTGAAGATGCGCTGTTTAGTTTCCGTGCAATGAAGAAAGCTGGACTCATGCCATCAACTTTTACACTGATTAGTGCTTTGAGTTCTTGTGGCAGTCTAGGTTGGATCTGGATGGGAGAACAAATACATTGTGAGGGTATTAAATTGGGACTTGATTTGGATGTTTCAGTATCGAATTCTCTTCTTTCCATATATTCTGATACCAGATATATTGCTGAGTGCAGGAAAGTTTTTTCCTATATGCCCGAATATGATCAGGTGTCATGGAATACAATTGTAGGAGCATTTGGTGATTCTGAATCCTCTATTATTGATGCTGTAGTATATTTCAAAAAAATGATGCAAGTTGGATGGATTCTTAACAGCATAACCTTCATAAACATCCTTTCAGCAGCAGCATCTCTTTCCCATTTTGAACTTGCACGCCAGGTTCATGCACTGGTGTTAAAGTATCACCTAATGGATGATAGTGCCATTCAGAATGCACTACTCTCTTGCTATGGGAAGGGCGGATTGATGAATGATTGTGAAAGCATATTCTCTAGAATGTCGGAGAGGAGAGACGAAGTCAGTTGGAATTCCATGATATCTGGATATATACACAATGAACTTCTGTCTAAGGCCATGGAAATAGTGTGGCTTATGCTGCATAATGGTCAAAGATTAGATCGGTTCACCTTTGCCACTGTTCTCAGTGCTTGTGCCTCTGTTGCAACACTAGAGCGTGGCATGGAGGTTCATGCTTGTGCAATTAGAGCTTGTTTAGAGTACGATGTTGTGATTGGGAGTGCACTTGTTGATATGTATGCCAAATGTGGAAGAATAGATTACGCTTCAAGATTTTTCATGTTAATGCCTGTACGGAATGTATATTCCTGGAACACCATGATATCTGGCTATGCACGACATGGTCATGGACATAAAGCACTGGAGATATTTGCTCGCATGAAATTGGAAGGCCAAGAACCAGACAATGTGACCTTCGTTGGGGTCTTATCAGCTTGTAGCCATGTAGGATTGGTCGATCAAGCATTTGATCATTTAGAATCCATGAGCAAAATGTATGCGTTGACACCTGGGATCGAGCATTTCTCTTGTATAGTGGATCTTCTTGGAAGAGCAGGTGAATTTCGTAAGATGGAGGACTTCATCAATAGAATGCCAATAAGACCTAATGTTCTTATTTGGAGGACTGTTCTAGGTGCCTGTGGTAGAGCAAATGGTCGCATGGCTGATTTAGGTAGGAGGGCTGCTCAAATGCTTATGGAATTGGAACCTCAAAATGCAGTAAACTATGTCCTGCTTGCAAACATGTATGCCTCTGGAGAGAAATGGGAATATGTGGCTGAGGCCCGTCGTGCAATGAGGCAAGCAGAAGCAAAGAAGGAAGCTGGGTGCAGTTGGGTCACTATGAAAGATGGTATACATGTTTTCGTTGCAGGAGACAAATCACATCCTGATACAGAAGCAATATATGGTAAAATAAAGGAACTGCATAAGAAAATGAAAGATGCTGGATATATGCCTCAGATAAGATACGCATTGTATGATCTTGAACTGGAGAACAAGGAAGAACTCTTAAGCTATCACAGCGAGAGACTTGCCGTTGCTTTTGTTCTTATACGAACTTCAGAACTGCCCATAAGGATAATGAAAAATCTTCGAGTTTGTGGGGATTGTCACTCTGCCTTTAAATACATATCACAAATAGTGGGTAGGCAAATAATTTTACGAGACTCCAACAGATTCCATCATTTCACTGATGGTAAATGTTCGTGTAATGACTATTGGTGATTGAACAAGCATTGCCAGTCTTGACCATATAGGCATTTCTTCTGAGGCATTCTTGGGATCTGTAATAGAAGATATGTGACCCATTCTTTGTCCAGTCTATGGATACTTGAGCTGGTAAGTGGAAAGATTCAGTTCTATGTTGATATCTTCCCTTATTTGGGTTTATGAATATGGGCTGAAAAGGAAAATAGGGCCAAACCCATTTATGTCACTTGTCACTGACTCATTGGAAAACAAGGCTTTTAGCATTAAACTTGAACAAACTGATGGATATTGAGACACCGCGATATGACAAGAAAATTTGTGGAGGAGCAGGTCAGACTTTGTAAAAGGAGGAAAAAAATAATCAAACGTGTTTTCAGGTAATAGAGACCAGATATTACATTGAAATTATTCAGTCCTTCCCTAGTGTATAGACATAGATGAAACTGGGGAAGCTGGGTTGAGACCATAAACTGACACTCGGATGGTTCCTCAGGTTTTCAATATCAACCATCTTTAAGGTTTTAGTTGAAAGGATTTAGACATTCACTGTGTGTTGAACATGATGTATAGCATGCATGTATATTTAAAGACTAGTCTAACACCCTTTTACAGATCACGTAAAATCTGATTCAGTGATTGGTTCTGTTACTAATGTTGACATCATTCTGTTTTTTGTTCATTTTGGATGTCAACTTCTTTGTTCAACTGATTACCGTGTCCTGTTACTCTTCAGCTATTATAAATTATCTGAGAGTTCTACCATGCGGAGCCAGGATCATTCTTACAGGTTGGGCACCTCACTTTCCATCTCTGCAGCTTCTGTCCACCAGAATTTACATTATAAAATTCTGGGGGAAAGATTATCCTCGCATTTGTTTTAAGTTTTCTCAGGTCTTTTAACACGTTTCCTTGCCTTCGCTAAAGCATCGTTGACCTGCAGTTGCACATGAAACAAATCATCTGGAGTTGCCGTTTTGCTCTTCAAGAGCTAACCCATTCTAGTTATTTGTCTGGCCCAAGTAAAATGGGATGCATGCATGAATGAATTGACACAATAAACTGCACATGTATGCACCTAAATGTCAAATCGGGGTGAAATTTGAATGCCCTTACCTTGAAGAGCACGACCATTTTCATGACATTTCAAGTCGCTTTTCTTAACCTAGGACGACTGACCCTACGCTGTCTGGTAGGTCTCGATCCTATGACATACTTATCTTTGGTTTTAGGATAAGCAATCTCACAAGCATTGTTAGTGACGGGAACGAACGTGGTTCTTGATGTACTAACAGTAGCATCATGTTATCGACATAACCCATACCATGCCTATTTCCAGTAAGCTTGTTCATCCTAAGCAGATTGTCCAGCTTCCGCGAGCCATTCATAAACAATTGAAGTTGAGCATTAGATTTATCAAGATCAGTATTTAATGATTTAGCTTTAATTTCAGTTTCGTTACCAGCTTCAACTCACTCAATTTTCTAGTCGAGTCCTGAAAGTCACTTAACAGTTTTTCACGTTCAAGTTCAAGCTCGTTTACGTTTTTCAAGACGGCTTTGTTGACCTTCTTAATTTTGAGACTCTCCTTAAACAATTCACGATAAGATTCGTGAATGTCGGTCTCATCATCAGACTCTTCTTCATATTGTTCATTCTCATCCTCAATTTCAACCTTCTCAATCTCACGGTCAGATTCGATTGTAGCTATCGAGGTGAAGACCATGAATTTTTGATCATCCTCACCACCAGATGTCTCATTCTAAGAACTAGAATCTGACTCCTCATCACTCATGGTCACGGTTAAAGCCCTACGATGTTCTTTACCTGAACTCCTCTTCAAATTAGGACATTCACTCCTAATTTGACCATACCCCTTGCACTCATGGCATTGACAGAATAAGATTTTCTTAATGGGTGTCCTAGAGGTGTTTTTCTCATGTCTACCTCTTGAGAGTTTACTAGGGATCTCACTATTTCGCTCTGAGGCTTTCTCCTATTCCTGATTACCTTCTAAATTTTTTTAACGAAATAAGCAATTTCGTTGTCCCTGAGTGTCTCAGCATTAGTGAACTCGCTCTCATCTTCTCTAAAAGTATTCATGGCAATGGATTTAACCCTTTTAAGTTGAGAGAGATAATGAGTTCATACGTTTGAAGTGATCATACGAGTTTTTCAATCTTAACAGCGTCTAAATCCTTACTCTCTTCTATCGCAGTGACCTTAGGTCTAAATCTCTCAGGAATTTTTTAGCAATTTTAGACTCTAAGATATTTTCACCTAAGTTAAAGCTAGAGTTAACTATATGATTCAGCTTCGCATAGAATTCATCGAACGATTTATCGTCCTTCATTCTAATTTCTTCAAACTTAGTAGTCAACATCTGCAGTTTAGAGTTTTTAACAGTTTTGGTACTCTCGTGTGTGGTTTCTAATATATCTCAAACTTCTTTAACAATTTCACACATCGACACTCACCTAAACACCTAAGCAGACATAGCCATAAACATGGCATGGAGACCTTTACTATTCCAATTATACTCATCCAAATTAGTTTTGGTCTACAATGAGATATCAATGGGTGTAACTACACCAACAACAGTTGTTGCAGGATGAGCCCACCCATTTTGAACGCTAATCCAAATACGTTCATTCAACGCTTTAAGAAAAGCTCTCATTTGAACTTCCAGTAAGCATAATTGCTTCCGTCGAAGAACGGAGGCACGAACAATGACTAGTTCATCTAGAATAATAAACTAAGGGCCAGGAATCAATTTAAGACTCTGATACCAATTGAAAAATGCATAGATCGACCCTAACAACACCTACAGGGGGTGAATGTGTGTATAATGCAGAATTTAAAATTACTAACGAATTAAATAGCAACAAATTACTTTTTAATTCTTTACTAGATGATTAAACATGCAAGTCATTTTAGTCCTAAGTTTGAATACCGCAATTTATATGATCAATCAATAAACAAAGCAAAAGCAGTAAATCAATACCAAGATGATTACGGAGAAATCCAACCAGAAAAAACTCTGGGTACTTTGTCAGTCAATCACTATAAACAATTTTAACAACTTACAGTCTATCAGACTAGATGACACGTACTATCTGATCTCCCGACTACACTCCTTACAGCTCTCCCTGGATCCTTTGCTCATCTGCACCAATCCTTAGCTGTTGTTGTCAAAGCTCTCCGTGAAATCTGCTACCCTGCAACACTCCTAGCCTTGTGAAATTATCTATCTCCCGTGGATCAACGAAGAACACCTTGTTCTTCATAAACTGGAACTCTAGTAAACTTCTCTCGATTTTCAGAACTCTGACCAAATGTAGAGGAAAGACAGTTTGATATTTGGATTATAGGAATAATATTTTTCTCACCAAAACAATCAAAATAGACGAAGGTTGAAAGATAAACTAGAATGAATCTCTCACAGATGAAGCTCTCTCAATGTTCAAGCTTGTAACTTTTCGAACAGATGTATTTTGGTATATATAGGTAGGTAAAAATCAAAAAATATTTTTAAAATTAAGAAATTGCTTTAAACGTGCTTGTATAATTATCTAAAAATGTTTTGTACTAGAAGTGTTTTTATAAGTAATTGACCTAAGATAACTTTCTCATGGAGCTCTTTTACAAAAAATGTAGAAGCAAAAATAGAAGTTTTGTCTAAATGAACTCTAATTTTAACGCGTCAAATTCGCTTACTAAATGTGCACGCGAAGGAAATAATGCGATTACAAATTTGGTTATGTGAAAACGTTCTCAATTTGCAGCTTCGGTCTAATAATTAGGGTAATTAGGACAAAACATTCACATCGTTTGTGAAAAACGTGTAGTTCGACCCTTACAACACTTAGAGAGGTGAATATGTGTATAATGCGGAATTTAAAATTATTAATAAATTAAACTGCAACAAGTCACTTTTTAATTCTTCGCTAGATGATTAAATATGCAAGTCATTTTATTCCTAAGTTTGAATACCGCAGTTTGTATGATTAATCAATAAACAATGTAAAAGCAGTAAATCAACACCGGGTGATCACGAAGAAACTCAATTGGGAAAAACTCCGGATACTCTGCCAGTCAATCTACTATAAACGATTTTAACAACTTACAGTCTATTAGACTAGACGATCCGTACTATCTGATCTCCCGACTGCACTCCTTACAGCTCTCCCTAAATCCTGTGCTCCCCTGCACCAATCCTTAGCCGTTGTTGCCAAATCTTTCGGTGGAATCTGCTACCCTACAGCACTCCTAGCCTTGTGAAATCGTCTATTTTCCGTGGATCAACGAAGAACACCTTGTTCTTCACAGATTGAAACTCCAGTCAACTTCTCTCGATCTTCTGAACTTTGACCAGATGTAGAGGAAATACCGTTTAGTATTTAGATTATTGAAACAATATTTTTCTCACCAAAACAAACTCACAAGATGAAAGTTGAAAGATAAAATACATGAATTCTCTCACAGATGAAGCTCTCTCATTGATCAACCTTAATTTCTCACGTTCAGATGTGTTTTAGTATATATAGGTAGGGTAGAATATGAATGGGCCGGGAAAAAAAACATTTAAATCGCGAAATAAATTTTTTTCGGATAACCACGTCGCTCGAGCGAGGGCTCAACGACGATCCAACGACGATATTTCTGTTTTTGTAACTCGAGCCAAACTTTGGCCACATTCTAGCAAAAATTCGCGCCCTTTTTCTTCCTTTTGCCATTCTCGAACCCTATACTTAATAATCGTATTTTCAATTATTTGCACATTACTTCTTGAATTTTTAAACATAGTACTATTCAGTTATTTTGTTTACAGAATTACCAATTACAAAATATCTAAAACCTAACATTTTCTTTAACGTTGTTTGGTCTAAAGATCTGAGCAATGAAAGAACCAACTGTGAGTGCTTGATTTTCTGGTTTTAGATTTTGGGGGTAGGGTGGTTCGGAGGAGATGAACTTTATATTTTTACATTTAATTATTTAAATTGTTTTGTTATTATAAATATACCATTTTGCCCCTCACTCAAATTGTCTATTTAAGTCAATATTACTATTTCAACGATGTCACTAACGAAATTTTGGTCTGAATCTATTAAATGGACTTCGGCTGCCGTTAAAGTGAAAGGTTTGGTATTGCGACCGCAAAAAATAAAAGATTAGGGTGTAATCTATAACAAAATGAAAGGTTTGGCACTTACGCTGCAATTTTCTCCCATTTTTAGATTAAGGATGTGTTTGAGCCACGTTATTTTAGAAGAATATATTTTGGAATAGTAGATTAATGGAGAATGTGTGGTTGAAAATGAGTAGAAGAATGAAAATGAAAATTTTAATGTGGCTCAAACAGAGACTAAATGTTGTAGTATTGAAATGACAAAAAATTATCTATCGTCTAATGACCCCTTGGCTTCTCTCGACACATAGAAACACAAGAATGTTTGCTTCCCTACACTTTCACGTGTACGTTTCGTAGATGAAGTTGTATGAGAAGGATTTGAATCGAGAATGTTATTTCTATGTAAAACTTATATTTCTCGGGATTGTGAAAAGAAAAAGAAAAAAGGGATTGTGAATTATTTGACACTTTTGTCTAGCTTAAAATGTCAATTATTTGATACTTATTGTCTAGCTTTTGCTACTTTTTGAATGTAAGTATAGTGATTTAAGATTTAACATTCGTGGAATAACTATTTAGTTGCTTTCATTATAAGTAAGGCAAGGTTCAATGCCTTTTTTTACCTTTCTTGAAATCATAGAGGGTTATATGTTGTCCAAAAATATATTCTAAGGGACATGTTAATATTGTGCTTGATGACAGCTCACATAGGATACATCTTCGTCTTGATGATGAAGATTTTTTTATTTTTGATTTTTGATTTCGTTGATACAAAATCTTTCAACCATGACGCAGATGACTCAGAATAGGCTTCTTTAACTTACATGAATCAATAAGTATGGAAGATCGTCTTATTTTTCTTGATTCTTTTGTTGAGGGAAAAAAAATAGATAAACTGAAACAAAATTTACAACATAATTGTCTTTTTAGGACTGTTTTTACAGATTAAAATATTGATCATTTGTAAGTGTATTTTTACGCTTATCTACGCCATAAGAAAATGGGTATTTGGGTGTGCTTTTATTGATTAGATAATTAGAAAAAATAAATTTGACAAGTTTGAATGAATTGGATTGCAGTTGTACATTGAGGGTCAAAATAATCAAACTTTGAAGTTGAGGACCTGGGATGAACAAGAAATTAATGTGAAGGACTAGAGTGCAAAAAAATTAGAAGAATTGAGGGTCAAAATAATAAAGTTTTGAAGTTGAGGTCTTGGGATGAGCAAGAAATTAATGTGAATGACCGAAGTGCACAAAATTAGAAGAAATTTCAGCTTTTGTTGATGTCCTAATTATACTCAAACTCTACATGGGAGATGCTTTAGGACTCCTTTTTAGATTTATTGTAGGCTTCTATATATAGGTTTCATTATTACTTCATCTATCCCACAAAGATACGATTACTTCTATTTTCATACAGTTAAAAAATTGTAATTAAATAGTTGAAAATATAATTTTTTTCTTGAAATTTTGCTAATATACTTCTATATTAAATAACGATTTAAATAAAAGTAGTTCATATTTTTGACAAGATACTTTAAATAGGGACATATTAGAAAAAAAAAGATCAATAGTACTCTCAGCAAGGAAATTGACCTATAATTTGCGGCGAAAAAAAAAATAAAAAAGAGTGAGTTTATCTTTATGGGATAGATGTAATATTTTTTATGGGACACACAATTTTAGATAGGAAAACATAGAAAATCAATATAAAATAGGCAAAAAACTTCTCTTTATCATTTTCAAATTGTTTTCAGTTTACGATTTTTCAAAACAATGAAAACACGTTCTCTTTCTCATTTTCGAAAATGAGTTTTTGAAAACAAGTTAAAAATTTACAAAGAAAATTCAAAATGACAAATCTGTCGTTTTAAGTGTTTTCAGTTATAATCAAATCAAAATTTTCAAAATGCGTTTTAGGTGTGTTCAAAACAATTTTTCAAAATGTCAAAAAGAACACATTTTCAATAATCTCAAAATAGACACTCAAAACACAAAACTCAAAATGAATTCAAAACACAAAACGGAAACACAAAGAGAACAGCCCCTAATGTTTGCAAGATTTTGGAACCAAGAAGAAAACTCTTAATGCAAAATCCAACTTTTCCTTCATCAAGATTTCAAAATCCGATTATGAATGTTCTCTTTCGTTGCTTTTCTTTCAGTAGAATAAGTAGCTAAATCATTAATTAAGAAAAATAATATAATGTATGTGTGACATTTTAATTTGATTTTCAAGATTCTCATAGTTTAAATTTTCACGTGTTGATTTTATTTAGGGTCCGTTTGATAGGTAAATGTGAAAAAGAATTTTAATTCTATGTTGTTGGAAAATAAAAATCCATCAAACTCATATGAATTCATTTTCCATGAAAACAAAGAAAATGCAGCTTAAAGTGGTTGAACCTTGAAATTCGATTTTCATTTCCACGTTGCAATCAAACGGCCAAAGTGAAATTCGTTTTCCTCAGGTATGACATTTTTCATGGAATTCGATGTAATCAAACAGGGCATTATGGTTTTTAATGATTTGAATTAATTGGCCCAATTCAATGATACGTGAATTTATAATTAATCGAAAGGTAATTATAAATTTGGACAACGTAATAAAATTCGATAATTTGGATAAAAGTGTAGAGATGCATTTTATGATTATTGTGGTTGTCATATGGGTTTTTAGAATTAAATACATTTAACTAAGTCTTATTCGGATTCACATAGATATAGTGAATTGACTTATCTCTTGTTTGGTGATCATTATTTTCAAAATTCAATGTTTTGAATAGTGATTTTTAGGAGAATGTATGGTTAAAAAGTAAGAAAATGTTTTGATTTATGTACAAAATTTTTAGTCCTAGTTTGTCTCCTTTTAAAACAACTCTCTAATTATCATACTCATTTTCAACTACGCACGAACACAATAAAATATTTTGCACGTAAACCCAAATTTTTTCCTTACTTTTTAACCAAACATTTTTCAAAATAACACTATTCAAACATCATTTTTTTTCAAAATAATGTCTATCAAACAAGGGCTTATTGAATGTGTAATTGAAAGTGAGTACATAGAAAAAAGAATTTTCAAATAATGTTTGTCAAACAGGGACTTAGGTGAATATGATTGATTTGAATTCAAGTAAGGTAAATTAAATAATTAAGAAGATGCCAACAAAACACTACAATGGGTAAAGAATCTCGATTAGCGAATTAAGGGGATTAATAGATGAAATTGTAAGTCCTAACATCAATATTCATATTTTAATTAATTATGTAACTTAGGTATTAATATAATTAGAATAATTTAGATAACTAATCGTAAATTATTCTTTATTTTTAGATCATGCAGGAGTTGAAAATAGTAAACTAGGTATTAAATAATAGTCCTCGTGGGAAACAATCATCCGAACTCATAGATCCATTATATTACTTATTATGATAGTGTACAATTGCAATGAAGAAAATGAAAATATAATTTACAACATAATTATCTTTTTATGACAATTTCTACGGCAATTGATCATCATAAAAAAAGTGTTACGTATGATGATAGATTGATTATAACTAAACAACCAATGTCACTCTTTTACCATGATTTTAAAATTTATTGTGGTAATCAACAAAATTATTGTCCCTCCTCCCTTGTGTTCAAGCCAAACATGATGAAATTGCAAAAATAAAGTTTATCCTGTGCATAAGACAATTGTAATTTGTACACGGGCAGAGGAAACATCAGCATTGTAATTTACTTTTCATATTGTACCTTGTAATACTTGTGGACCGTTTGGACCAATGGACTATTCGAGTCCCCATCAGCGTTCATTTTAGAGGTAGACCCCACCCAATACCGATTTGAGTAATTAATTTTAGAGTAATGTGATGTCAAGCACTAAACCCCTATTTGACATCATCATTAAATTAAAATTTATTTTTTCCTTATTTTTATGAATCAAACATTTTTCAATAAAATAATATTATACATAAATTTAAAAAAAAAATTCAACAACATATTCTTCAAAAAAAAAAATTATTCTCCTCATTAAAATGTGAAATGAAGGAACCGGCTAATTTATATGATAATTATATGACATTAAATGATAAATTCACGTAACAGTAATACTTCATCCGTCCCATTGATATATGCTGATTTTTTTCAGACGAATTAAGAAATTTCATTTAATATTATTGAAAAAATACTTTTTTGCCAAAAACTTTCCTAATTTACCCTTATTTTATTATCAACAACTAGTAGTAAATTATCGTTGAAAGTAGTAAATAAATTAAATGATTTAATTTTCAATTCTCACATTGGTTATAATTAGACAAATTAAACAATGATATATTAATAAACGAACAAAACAAAAATTTTCAATAAAGAAATATGACTTTATAATTGAGACAAGAAAATAAGGAGAGACATCATATATAAATTGGACGAATAAGTATTATTTAGCACTGTTGATGTTTAACACTAATTAAGACGACAACACTGGTGAAATTATATTACATATTCAATTAAATATAAAGAATTATGACTTCCTTTAATATGATTTATAATATGTTGACTTAAACTAATGTTCAATATTACTGCTACTATGATATGTAATGTCATATAATTAATTTCATTGAACTTATTAAGCCCTTGTTTTGAGTCCCATTTTATTAATTATGTTTTTTTGTCAAAATTCATTTTCAATCACACATTTTTCCATAAAATAATTATATACGTATTTCAAAAAAATTTATTACTTTTTAATCACACATTCTTCAAAATTTTACTATTTCATAATATATTTTACCCCAAAAATAGGATTAAACAGGGGCTAGTATGATCCTCTAGACTAGTGCTACACATCGTTATTCTTAATTTTAAAAATATATAGACCAAAAACTAAATTTGTCCCTTACTCTTGTATCTCAAAAAAAAAAAATATATTACAAAGCTATCGAGGAAACTAAACAATACTCGAAAGTCGTCAAGGTTATAATAATACGAAGTTTAATTTTGACTTATATTTATAAATATTCAAATCACTTTTTATCCATACATTTCAAAAAATCTACAAATCACAAACAAATGCTGAACAACTTTGAACATCGAAATCATATCCAACATTGTCTAAAGTGATAAATGTGCTTTTAATGACTTTATATCTTCAATGATTTTCATATTATTTATTTATCGTTTTATTTATTGGACTAGAAATAAACAAGTAAGATCATCTCCAAAAAAATTCTTTATTTGTGAATAGTATATTTTATCATTTGGAGAGTATCTATAAATTTAGAGAATTAAAATTTTGAAGTATTTCAACAAGCTTTTTATATTTAACACTTAATTTTACTACTCTCGAAAATATTTATTATTATTTTAACTAATTTTTCTTTATATTAATTTATTGTTTTTTTATATTGAAATTTGAAACGCTTTGAATTCATTTAATTATAGAGAGTGGATTTAACAAACACACTTTCTAAATTAAAATATTAATTTAAAGAGTTTTTTGGAGCATGATTTTAAATATTGACACTTTAAAATAGAAAAAATTTCATATTTAAAGAGTATTTTGAAGATGTTCTAAATAGCAGCAAATGTTGCATTGGAACTGATTCACCGTTTCACCAACCACGTCCACCAAATTTTGAAAATTGAATTTACAGTCAACCCAGCATCTAGGGTAAATTTCGGTGTCTATCCTCCAATTATAGAAAAAATGTCATTCAAGTTATATAAATGTTATTTATCTATCCTATCGAGTAGATAAGTTTAAATAATTTACTAATTAAGCCCCTATTTGGATTCTATTTTTCAATACTCATTTTCAGTAATACATTCTTTCATAAAATAGGTAATAAATAACTAAATGTTATATTTTACTGCTCAAAGTTCAAAATAAATATGTTTTCACTTCTTCTGATAATAATGTAGAATTATTTAAATATACTTAAGAGAAACTATACTAATTATTTTATAATAAAAGAAATAACTCGTAACCATATATATGTACAGTCTAAAAACCTATATTGAAAAGTTGTAATTCAAAATTCAATTACATCGCCTATTAACCTCTCAAAATTATAAGCATTAATCAATAAAATATTAGTTGTAAATTAGTGAATGAAGTGTCAACCGTGGAAGGAGGAGCAAACAAACATATTGAGCCTTATTTGAAAATCATTATTTGGAAGAAAAAAAATAGAATTTTGAATAGCATTTTTTAGGAGAATGTGTGGATAAAAAATTGAAAAAAATTTGGATTTATATATAGAATATTTTATCGTATAAATGTGTAGTTGAAAATGAATATTTAAATTTATTTTTTTTAAAAAAAATGGTTGTCAAACAGGAGCCGGAACCTTTTCAAATATTTAGCCTCAATTCGGTTTCGATTTTTTTTAAATTTATTTTTAACCACACATTTATGTACTCACAATTTTTATCTACTTTTCAATTATAAATTTTATCAAAATCTATTAAAAATTTGATACAATATTTATAGTCTCTTTCTTTTGCAAGTTTGTGACAACTAAAACACGAATAGTGTTCTGTGTAGCTTAAAAGTTTACTTATGTTTAAGTTCAGCCAAACATGCTCGTAATAAAAAAATGATATTAAAATTTTGTATTTATAACTAGAGCAAAATGGGATTTTTCTCATAATTCAAGGGTGCTCAATGAAAATTACATTACAACGTGCAGAGGCGCGTGACTCGGGAGCGTGGGTATAAAATCTCTCGTCTCCCGCAGATGAGAAGAAAGAAACTGACTCGGGAACTGCAGAACAAAGCACCAACCTCAGCCTCACGCCTTAACAAATGCTACAGAACTAAGCCACTGCACTGCACTGCACACACACTCTCTCTCTTCATCTTCAGCATCTTCCAAGACTAGGGTTTCCTTCCCCCTTTTCTATTCTTGGAAATTGTGTGGGAGCTCTTCCAACAGTAAAAAGACAGCTTCCATTTTTGCTGCCAAAAAAGAGTGAAAAAAAAGTTTCATTTTTTATAGAAATTTTGGTAATTTGAGACTATTCTTGTTTGTACACATTGCCCAATTTGCCTGTGTTCCTTTTTTGCTTACTCAAAAAACTACTAAATTTAGTGGGATTGTCTGTGTTGATCTGCTTGTAACTCCAGGGAGCATGGCTTTCTTCTTGTGGGCTGGGTTTTTACTAGAACTTTGCTAAAACAAAATCTCAGTTTGTGTGGAATTTATGAGTTTGATTTACATTGTGGGTTGATTTTAAGCTTCAAACTTTGAGTTTTGGATGCCATTATTATTTACTTTATTTAAACATGTATTTGTGAGCGCGTGTTTACAGAACTTGCCTTTTTAAGTATTATTTTTGGATTTATTCTAGTTCCTAAGATCTAATTTTTTTCAGACGAAACCTTTGTCTGGTAGTTTTCCTGTATTATTTGAACGTGGCTATTATGGTTCAGTGAGACGCTTTTGCATCTGCTTACGCATTTCTCTGTATATTTAGTTTATTGGAAAAAGATTAATGAATTCTTGTTTAAGGTGCTGAATATTTTAATGGAAATTAAACAAGTTTTGGGTGATGACAGATAAGTATATCTTGTTAGTTGTACCGTTGGTTTGATTTATACGTCATAACGGATAGTAGAATATAAAAAATGAAAACCCTGTTATGAAATTATTTTGATTTATATGCTTCACATTGAATATCCGTGGTGACTAGTGAGTATTCTTTTAAATGGAGCTCTTACAATTTCTGCTGAAAATGTGGTCTATAATTATCATTTATTTGTATATTATGCTGTCTGAATGATGTCATTGCTATGTAGTGTAAGGAAGGAGTAAAAATGAAGCAAAAGAAAAGCAAAGCAAAACGCAATTTGCATAGTGATATTTATTTTTTCTTGATAGCTACTTTCTTATTTTTCTATTTGTTTTTTTTGGTATATTAATTGTTGTTGTACGTTTGTTTGGTTGGTGGAGTGGAGGTTGTTTCTATAGAGTTTCTTTGAAGGGATTGTATTACTTGTATGTATCTTTGGTTTAGTTTCTCCAATTGAATATCGCTTAAAGCTGAATTTCCTTGATGAATTTTTTATTTGTCTCATCTGATTTATGTATATATTTGTAGCAAAAGTTCTTTCTTAGCCAAGAATTCCTCTGAACTATTGCAGGTGCTTGTCAGTCAGGTGGGCCTTTAAAGGGGAAAAGATTTAGTTTTCCATATTCTTCATTCACTACTGAGCAGATAAAGTATGCAAACACCAAAAGCAAGGTAATTATCACTCATGAGTTTGTGGTAGTGTACTCGGGTTCTATCTATGAAATTCTATCGGATTGGATCAAAAAGATCTTGCCTACAAAGAATAAGGCTAAATACGTCTGCTGTACAATCATATTCGCTGAAACATAGAGCATATATGCTTGTTGGCAAATATGCATTACTGTTAAAAAACGTGGTGACATGTTGAACTACTGATGTTTAATGTTTTTCTGTTGGAAATTGTATTGATTTCATCGTATGATTGATGCTTGAATGAAAAGTCAATGGTTCCATCTTTTCGGAAACACAAATATACTGTTCTTCAATTTTTTATTTAGTCCAACTGATCTGTGCCTAGTTTTTATGTGTCATTATAGGTAATGGCATATCTTTAGTAATGGTTCAGTGGCCTATATTTAGTTTCCTATGTTGTGTCTTGTTTATCTTATCGTAGTTATATCCATTTTGGATGCAGACCTGCATCACTGGATGTGCCTCACAAGGTGTCTCCTGCCACACCGCGGACAGCCCGGAAGCTCAAAGCTCCAGGATCTGAATCTGATCCTGTTCCGTCTCCAAATCCAGCAAGCAAAACTCCGAAAGATAGAAGTTCCAAGGTTGTCGATCGTCGATCACCAAGGACTCCAGCCATTGAGGTAAATTTATGGAGAAACATTTGGCAAAATTTATCATCTCGAAAATCCCTACAAATATTTTTTCAGATGGTGTAACTTTTGAGGTTAATTATTAGTTAGGAAGAAAAAAAAATGTTCTTTCATCAAATTGAAGCATTGAAATATCTAGATGCCTAATTTTGCTGTATACCTCTTTTTTAATATCTTCTAGAAGTTCTCGTGAAGGCTTGTACCACGAATGATATGGCTGCTCGCTAATTTATATAGTGCAACTTTTTCAAAATATTTTGGGCGTACGCGGTTTGGTTTTGTTGTCTTCAAATGATTAAAATATAACATGCTCATATTTTAGAAGACTTATATAACAAGTGAAGTGGAATAATTTAATTATCTTAAAGACTTTTCCTCCCAAACAAGACAATATATACACTTTAATAAGGCATACGGAACAATTTTTTTCTTTTGTAATATGTGCACTTTTTGCATTTTACTTTGTTTTCCCACCTAGGTTTGAGGGATTTGGAGTGTGTTACTCTTTTATTTATTGGGGTAACAACAAATTCTTGGATCAACTTTCATCCATTGCAAATCCATAAAATCTCATAGATGTTCCATTATTTATCTGAAAGTTATATTGAGCTGCCCGTTGTCAATCTTTGACATCCCTTCTTTCCCTGTAAATTTTCAGAAGAAGCGACCAAACCGAGTCTCTGAATTGGAGACCCAGCTTGCTCAGCTCCAAGAGGAACTGAGCAATTCAAAGGATCAGCTGAACTCGTCCGCATCTTGGAAGAGGAGGGCTCAGCAGGAGGCCGAGGAAGCTAAGAAACAACTTGCTGCCATGTCATCAAAACTCGAGGAGACTGAGAAGCAACTGGTCGAGATTTCCGATTCTGAAGACTATCGTATCCAAGAATTGCGCAAGATCTCTCAGGATCGAGACAGAGCATGGCAGTCTGAACTAGAGGCTGTCCAGAAGCAACACTCGATGGACTCTGCCGCTTTGGCTTCTGCATTGCATGAGATACAGAGGCTCAGGATTCAACTGGACCGGATGGCTGAAGCGGAAGCTGCCCAGGCTAGACGTGCAGAGTCAGCTCATACCGAAGTTCAAAACTTGAGAATGGAACTCGAGAAAACCATTGATTTTGTTGAAGAATTGAAGAGCCAGCTAAGTAATAATAAAGAATCTGAAGCTCAGGCGCTTGAAGAACTTGCTAGAGCCCAAATGCAACTGGAAGTGGTGAAGATTACTGAGGAAACAGTACGTTCTGAACATGTCAATACTGTGGAATCATATAAATCTTTGGTATTGGAGTTGGAGAAATCAAAGAATAGAGTGAATTCTCTGGAGGAACTTGCTGGCAAGCTCCGGGCTGATCTAGACAACAGCAACAAGATAACAGATCCTCCGAGCAATGATAACATCTCTTCTGTGGACAAAGAACATAATGAATCAGATCTGCTGAAAACTGAACTTATCAATTTGAAACTGGAAGCAAGTCAACTAAAAGCTGCACTAGAGGCTGCTGAAAGAAGATATCAGGACGAATATATTCAGAGCACATTGCAGATTAGAAATGCTTATGAACTTGTGGAGCGAGCAAAAATGGACTCGAGTGAAAGAGAAGCTGAACTAGAGACAAAGCTAAAAGTATCTAGAGCTGACGTTGAGGAATTGAAGGCAAAGCTGATTGAAAAAGAAAATGCTTTGCAAAGTATTTTGTTTGAGAAAAAAGGGTCAAATCTTAAGGTTGAAGAAGACCAGCCAACAAAAAAGGAGACTGAACTTGAGATTGAGCTGAAGAAATCAGAGTCAGTTTTAGCAGACATGAAGGCAAGTTTATTTTGTAAAGAGAGACAGTTGCAGTGCATAAGAGAGGAAAATGAGATGCTGAAGTCTGAAATCATGAAAACTGAAGTAGAAAGAAGCAAAGCAAATGACGAGGCTCTTGTTGTGGCAGAAGAAGCTCGCGCTGCAGAGCGAGAGGCCTCCATGAAGCTTGGATATTTAACAGAGGAAGCAGATAAAAATAGTCGAAAAGCAGCACGGGTCACTGAGCAGCTCGATGCAGCACAGGTTGCAAATTCTGAGATTGAAGCTGAACTGAGGAGATTAAAGGTGCAGGCAGACCAGTGGAGGAAGGCTGCTGAGGCAGCCACTGCAATGCTCTCAACTGGTAATCATTTATCACATTTAAAAGCTAATCCAGTAGAGACGGTGAACGTCTATTTATCTAAATTCTGTATTCAACAAATCATCTCTCATGCAGGCTGGATTTATATATTTTATTAGATGCCTGACATGTACACAAATATATATATAAGTTGCTGCGAGACTTGAACTTAAGACCTCTAAGCCCTAGAGAAGGGACACATTTATTTGTTTAAATTTGTCTCCAACAGGTAACAATGGCAAATATGTCGAGAGGACGGGTTCTTTGGATTACCACACCATTGGTGGAAAGTTGGATTCGCCCTATTCTGAAGATATGGAAGACGACTCACCCAAGAAGAAAAATGGCAACATGCTGAAGAAGTTCGGTGTTTTGCTGAAAAAGGGCCAGAAATAGATTAAACAATCGACAGGTTCCATTCCCTTTTGCATTGAGTTCTTCTATTCATTTGTCTTTGTCATTATTTGCTGATTACATATTTCTTTTCAGGCATGTTGGTCATGCGTACCGGCGAAGACACTCGGAGAGCTCCTGTTGAAATGTATAGTTATGTGGAACTATGAACTATCTTTGTTTAACCTACCATTATGGTGGTTTTTGGTGAAATTTGCAAGTATTACATATTGCAAGTTATCTTGTCTATTTTATGCAGTTAGACATTATATAGGTGTAGAAACTGTTGTATTTTGTTGTTTGGGACCAAATTTGATCTTTACTAATTCTTTAATTGTCTAGTTTCATGATATGTGCCTAACATTGGTGCTTTTGATATGAAAATATGCCTTATTCTTGGTGATTTTAACTGCCACCCAAGTAGGGTGCCTAAGAGATCAAAACTACATATATATATATATATATATATATGAAATATCGTTTGTAAGTGAAGAGGTATCAAAATGTGACGGAAGAAACACGCTAAAAATATTTATTATTCAAGGGCAATGGAAAATGACAAGATGAGTCGTCTTCTTTAAAATTGACATAGTTCATGTATTAAGAGATATATGGATTGAAAAGTTTCCGAACTTTTTTACAACAAAATTGTTAGTTCGCTAAATTCAATTTTTCCTATATTTAGGATTATGCCTTAAAAAAAAAAACTTAAAATTTTACCATTGGCCCCGTTTGACAATTATTATAACAAACTAATTTTTTTCCAAACACATTTTTAATCACATTCTTATAATAAAATATTTTGCATGTAAATTATATTTTATTTTATTTTTTAACTTTTTAACCGCACGTTTTCTAAAAACCCCTATTTCAAAGCTCCTTTTTTTTTTTTTCCAAAAAAAAAGAAGGAAGAAGAAGGGAAAAATCATAAATCAGGTATTAACTATCACTAAATTAATTTTTAGGCTTTAGATTTAAAAATTGCAAAAATCAAGTATTTGTTAATTAATTAAATGTATTAAAATTACAATTATACAATTCATGGTCACGTATGCATATTTATAGGTCGCATTTTATCGAATTAATTGGTCACGGATTATTTTTTGATCATAAATCACAAAATTTATAAGTCGCAGATTTTTTTATGATCACAAATTAAAATTTTCATAAGTCACAAATCAAAAAATTAATAGGTGTCAAGTCACAAATATTATGAGTCACAACTTATTATTCAGTCACAAATTATCAAATTTTTGAGGTCATACATAATTTCATTGTCACAAATTATCTTTTTTATTGGTCACATATTATTTATTGGTCACAGATTAACCAATTTAATAGTCACAGACAATCAAATAATTGATGACCACGACCAATACTTGCAACCTCCGACAGCACCACCATCATCATCGCGCCACCACTACTGCCAAACCATCATAACCGTTGCCGCCACCACAGCAGCACCACCACCAACAAAAACCGTCACCACCAGATCCAACAAAAAAAATCTCAAACCCACCACCACCTCCATCCCTGTCCCTACCATCAATTCTACCATCATCCCTGTCGCCGCCTAAGTCACAGACATCACCACACCACACCACAACCACCACCTCCACCCTCGTCGATGCAACACCACTATAGACATCACCACCAGATCGCACCACCAATGCTGCCACCAGATCGCACCAACTGAGAGACATCACACCACCCTAACCGCCATATCCAACACCACAAAATTGCCACCACCACACAAAACACCACCCAAATCTGGTTGCGGTGGTCCGCCTGTGAAGAGTCGCTGGAGTGCGTGGATCTACTTTGCAAATAGTGTTGCTTTTTCGCGTTGCATCGAACACAAGTCATTTGACAGCCGCAAATCGCGACGATTCGGGCTCTTTCTGGTCGACGAAGCTAGGGTTGTGTGTGTTGGAGAGAGTAGGTTAGTGATGGGGGAGAGAGAGAGAGAGGACAGTGAGAGGAGATGGGATGGGAGGAAGATGGGTTAAGGTGAACGGAAGCGTCGCCGCTGCGTCGACTCGTCGCGACACTGTCGTCTCGCCATTCACAGAGGGAGGGGATGGGAGGAAGACGGAAGGCGAGAGATGGAGGGGAGGGAGTGTGTGTTAAAATTAGAGTTTTAATATATATTACCTGATTTTTTATTAAATAAACTTTAAATCTTATTTTTTAAAATCAATTTTAAATACACCTTATTTGTGTAAAAAAAAAAAAAAAAACTCATTTTAATGATTGTCAAGAGCTTAACAAGGTGGGATGCCATATTGGGCCTCTGTCAATTGGGCTACTTATCCACAAAATCTTATTAAGAAAGAACTCGAACAATCGCGTGATGGGCCCATGGAACGAGAAGCCCAATCGAATAGGTCCAACACCCAATCTATAAATGGCCAGAAAGCCGATTTACTAGAATTCTTTAGGGTTTTACACTTCAACTGGGCGGCTCCTCTTCTCCTCCAATCACTCAAACCCTAGGCTAGAACTTTATTCAGTTAATCTGCAATCATGGGGTATGTTCACTGAATTTTGTACTATATCAATGTATATAATCATGTCTACGAAAATTATGGATTTTATTGTAAAGATTTTCAATTGATTTATATTGTATTTTGGTTTAATCGGCTGTCAGACATGGATATTCGTTTTTTCAGTTTCTTGGTGCTTTATTTAACCACAGTGCAATAATGGGATCTAGAAAGCTGAGTTCTTTAATTTTATGTATTGATATATCGAAGAATATCATAATAAGTTAACGAAAAGATGTCTAGGAAGGAATAGAGAATTTAAGTCAGTTTACTAAAAAGGGTCAAAGAACGAATCATCAATGGATTTGTGTACTTTAGTTGATATGTCACGGTATGGTTGCTTGCTGGAATAAGAATGTATTAATTGCAAATGTTGACGATTCTAGAAATTGACAATTCGCACCAAAATATATGGGGAGTTGGTAACATAATCCGGTTGATGATTTTAGTTCTTCAAAATGACCAAAATGTGTTACCCAAATTTTCTGGTTGTATAATATGTATACTTGTGTGAATATACTTGTGAATTTTGGAGAGGCCTAATGAGGATGAAATTAAATATTTGGAACCTCATTACGAGAAATGGACTAATAGGATTTTCCATAGTGTTAATTCTGTAGAAACTGTCTATGCATTGTGGCATCAGCCATCAAAAGTTAGCAATGCTTATCGCTGGATTACTTGTTCCCTTGGGAAATAAAAGAAACCAATCTTGCAACAATTCCAAACCTAAGGGAATGCAAAACATTTTTAAGGGTAATTTAGTTAGCGATCCATGTGGTTACGTCCTTTGTAATTCTGTTATTAGTAATTCCATGCCTCCTCAAGTAACAATTGTGCCTATTTCAGTTTTATGTGGGTTAATACACTTGACATGATCATACAGGAAGACACGTGGTATGGGAGCTGGTCGCAAGCTGAAGTCCCACCGCAGAAGACAGAGGTGGGCTGACAAGGCCTATAAGAAATCCCATCTTGGGAATGAATGGAAGAAACCATTCGCTGGGTCATCGCATGCAAAGGGCATTGTGCTCGAGAAGATGTTAGAATTCACTTATGTTTCATTTGTTCTCATCTGTTTTTCTTGATTTCTTCACCTATGGAACTGATATTTTTTACTTCTATTACCTTTTGTCATCGACAGAGGTATTGAAGCTAAACAGCCCAACTCTGCTATTCGTAAATGTGCTAGGGTTCAACTCATTAAGAATGGCAAGAAGATTGCTGCTTTTGTCCCCAATGATGGTTGTTTAAACTACATCGAAGAAAATGTGAGTTCTGTTCATTAATTCTATTGCTTGTGATTGCTTTTTGCTGTTTTAAATCGTGTTTCTTACCTTTTGCTACAGGATGAAGTTTTGATTGCTGGATTTGGACGTAAGGGACATGCTGTCGGAGATATTCCCGGTGTTAGATTCAAGGTGGTGAAGGTATCTGGTGTTTCCCTCCTGGCCCTCTTCAAGGAGAAAAAGGAAAAGCCAAGGTCTTAGTTGGCTGGTCTAGCGATTTTGATACTTCTTAAGCATGATGAACACCTGAATTGTCTTGAGTTAATTTTATGAACAATCTCCATTTTTTCTTAACTTACTGTGTCGGAATTTGTGCTGCATTTCTTGATATTCAGATAACCATTTTTGGGAGTTGTATCTATAGCTCTCATCATGTTCATGGTGTTTGTGTTGCATCGTTGCTTATATTATGAGTTATTCTAATTTATTTTTTTCTTAGTTCCCGTTAATTAAATATTTTTGATGCGATGAAATTTATTTGAAGTTTAAAGGTATTATTTCTGATGTAGTATTTGCATAAAGTCAATTTGGAAGTGCAAAAAGTAGTAGTTAATTAAATGATGGAATGTGAACAAGATAATTCGCAGATTCTTCAAGATTTGTTTTAAATTTCTTATAAAGCTTATTACAAATTAGTGTTAATGAAAGTATGCCGACAATAGGCACATGGAATTTCTTGTTTGAAGATTATCATCTATTACACGGGCTTCGAATTGGAATCCAACCAAGAACGTCTTTCCAGCAGTAGTTCATAAAAATCTATTGGAGAAGCATTCTGAGAAACATTGCATCTCGTTAGAATATCTTTAGAGATTTTTTAAAATCTTGGTGAAGGAAGACTCAAGTATTAGATTTTGGATAATGCTATTTGAACACGTGTACGTTGCGTTGCGTCTCCTCCCGTTTGAACGGTGCCTAAGTGGCCCTGTTCATGTAGGGCGACCCTTGGGCTTTTTTTGTCTTGCGGGCCTAGTATGTCTATTTTTACTTCCTTGATCGGTCTCTATTCTTCGTTCCATCCCTGTTTCTTACTAAAAACCCTCGATAGGGAATCCTCCTATCAATTGAGCATAGAGTATGACTCACATCTTAGAAATTCAATGGAAAGCCAATTTTATACAGCTAGCCTTTTTAACATGGTACTCAAATTTTATTTTTAGACTTATCTTGGCTGAACCTAAGATCTAAAACTGAAATTTAATTCTAGGCAAATGACACAAAAATCTGCATGTATTAACGAGACAGTTCAACTCAATACAAGACATATAAAGAGAGTTCTATTAACATAAACATGGAACAAATGTCGGGCTTATGCTCACATGAAAAGATTTCTCCTTCAGCAGCAAGTGTTTCTATAATCAAATCTATGCATGAACAGAAGTCACAACATTATTATACACATCCAATTATAAGGTCTCTGTCCCTGGAAAAGAGTAAATATTTTCATCTGCCAAACGAGCAAGGCATTCCATTTAGTTGTGTACCTCAAGATGCTGCATGCTGATGACTATCACAAGCTGTTATCTTTCTGCAAGGGAGAATTTGCCTTCGTTGAATTCTGGACGGCCAAGTTGTGAGATATATGAAGTCATTCGTCATTACAGAAAGAATACTAGACAGCAAAAGGGACTCTGCCTCGGAGGTTATTGCAGAAGTTTCTGAAGCTCAATCTGATATTTCACTAATGATTTCATCCATTTGGCCATGGATATTTGAGTTTTCATCTATTTTGTGTTAGCTTATCTTGTCTACTTGGATCTCCAATACGACCATTTTCTTTTCTGTCCACTCTGCAATTTGGATAGGATTTCTTAGCATGATCTCGTGCCATCTACTTTCTGACCGATTCCTGTGAAACCTGAAGAATTGCACCCTTCAGGCTTCAACAGGTACAATCTCGAAATTTCCTGTCCCCTATTTTCATGCAAATTTAATAAAATAAATTTTTATATAAACTCTAAAATTTTCCCTACTTTTTGATCACATTCTCAAAAATATCACTATTATGAAATCTATTCTTTCAATCGTACAATGTAATACATCGTAGTCATATAACATGTTACAAGCGTTTCACAATCACACAATGCATTAAGTTGCAATCACATTTTTGGTATAAAATGATCGAAAAATATTATGGTAGATGTCATGACAAAACAATGGTTAAATTACACACTTCGTCAATAGATCTAAAAACGAAGTAGAAAGTAGAAACTGTGACCAATTATTCTGGAGAAATTGTCGACGAGAAAGAAATAATTATTATAGAGAGATCACATTGAAAATTCGCGTGGCCAATTTCTTCATCTATTTTGATTAATCACGTCATGGAGGTTTGAGATTCTATTTTCTATTTTAGTATTCGAAAGAACGTCGGGAACGAATATAATTGATTTTTGTAAGAAGTGATAAGATGAGAGATAATAATCATTATTAATCCTTAAATTAAGTAACACTATTCTCTTATTTAAAGTCAATTTATTTATAGTTTCAGGAAAGCTTGAATTATGACCTGATTTTTAAAAGAATTCTACATATAATTTGAAATTTGATTCTTTTAAGTATTGAAACTACGATTTTTTTTCCAAAAACATGAGTGGCACTAAAGGCAAAAGGACAAAATTTAGCAATTAAAGCCTGAGAAAGAAAAAAATGGAAGAATTTAGGAATTTAATTCCTGCTCTAATACCATGAAAGCAAAAGAGAAGTATGAAGAAATTTGTTAGTCACTTATCCTATTCAAAATACAAATTGCAGGGTCTCATCCGCATGTTTCGTACACCAAGAATAATGTGGATTTTGGGAGCAACCAAGCTAACGTACAGCAATGAAGACTGAAATTAGTGAGTCAATCGAGTCACAAAGATAATCGAGCTATTGCATGGAGCTCATGCCTCGGGACATGCCTTCTACTAAGAAACATTGGAAAGATAGAATTTTGTATGTCGAGGACTTACACTCCTCCAAGTGTGCCACCATGCCTCACCCCCAACACTTGTCGCCAACTATTTTCGACCACTAGGGATGACAAAATTTCTCACCTTAACCCATCCTGCATTGCTCGCCCCAAATGGAATGAGGAATCCCTGCCCATATGGATGATAAATGGGAAGTTTATAATCCCCGATCCGTCCCAACCTTCAAAAAATCCTTGCCACTTCCCACGGGTCATTAACATCCCTATCGACCACCCCACCCATCTCATAGTTATGTACCTGCCACTGTTGCTCTCTAGTATCACCACCCCTCATCCCTTATGGGCAAGGCAACTTATTTCATTTAATTTCCATTTTTTCTCTAATAGTTCTCTTATTTATTTAATTAAATTGAATTTTTAATCGTTAAATGACAAAAGTATTCATTGAAAACACAAGTTTTACGTATAATTAAAAATTGAAACTAAAAATTTAACTACCAACTTGCTACAACAACAAAGTTTGGGCAATTGTCATTCTTAGTAGTTATGATCTAACTATAAATCAAAAACTTCCAATAGGTTAAATTGTCTGTCTTAGCATAGGACCAGGATCGTCCCTTAAGCACGATAAAGTTTAACAGTTTAGCTCAGTTAAGGAACTCAAGAAACGAGTTAATTAAATGATTAATAACAATATTTACCTTTAACTACTACTTGTTCACTCAAAAATAAAATATTACTGATTGTTCACTCACTTTTGCATAAAGTTACCCATCCATCTATCTAAATTTTGTGCGTCCACATGATTAAAAAAAAAATGACATGATGAATGAAAATCCTATGTCACAATTAACAGTATTAAACTTTGGAAGTTAATTAAAAAGTAATGTTACGTAGCGCCATCTAAATTGAGTTTGCAACTCTAATGAGATTATGTAGCATTACTCTTAATTAAGAGTGTGTTTGGTGGGGATTAAAATTAGATTTTTAGTAGATTGTGATAGAAGTTTTTGAAATGTGTGGTTGAAAAGTTGTGGGACCCATGAAAAACGTGATTAATATTGATTGTTTGACTTTGACTTCGACTTCGACTTCGATTAAAATCTGATTTTAATTTGTGCCAAAAAAACTCTAAATGAGTAATCATTTACATTTACCTTTGGTTGTTTGGTTGTCACTTGTCAACTCAAAATTAAATAATATTTACCTTTAAAATTAAAGGTTACCGTTTGTTCACTCATATTTACACAATGTTGTTCATTCATCGTCCATCTCAATTATTTTGTACCATTCAATTTGTTTATATAACTTCCTTAATTTTTGCTAAGTACATTGTTCATTCTTTTTCCTCTACGAAATTTATTTTCAATTTTAGTATCCGATTTATTTATATTAATTTCGTGATTTTGGACAGTTTCATAAACACGAGATCATAGATGATCACCTAAGTAGACTTGTGTTTGATATGACTTTGCATCTACTCTCTAATTCTCCATCATATCAAACAGAAAATAAAAATTTATTTTATCATGAAAAATAGGTAAACAAACTCGTAAAAATGAAGAGAACATTAAAGTGAGGTAATATGTAAAAGGAAAATTAATAGACCTGATAATAAAAATTGAAAATAAATTTTCTAGAAGAAAATAATGAGAAAAATAGAGTGGGCAACGTAATTTGCAAAAATTATTCGAAAATCATATAAACGAATTGAATGTTATAAAAACAAAATTAAGATGAATGATAGATGTATAACATTGAATAAATGTCAGTGAGCAAAGGATAATCTTTTATTTTCGAGTGAGCAGAAAGGAATCAAAGGTGAAAGATAATGACGCTTGAGTGAACAAATAGTAACTGAGTCCTTTTTTGTTATCAATTATTTTTAAAATATATATTTTTCTCTTATTTTTAACCACACATTTTTCAATAAAATAATATAATACGTACACTATTAATTGCCATGTAGGATATCCATTCATCAAGTAGGATTTTTTTTTTTTTTTTGGCCACGTCGATTAATGGAATTTTGATGGATGGGTATAATTATGTAAAAGGGAGTGAGCAATCAAAATATTTTATTTTTGTGTGAGTGAGTAGTAATCAAATATAAATATTTGTGGTTAATCATTTAGCCCCTCATTTAAGCCACATTAGCCCATGTTTGACCCCCATTCTGTTAAAACTCATTTTGTTTTTTCAAATTTGTTTTTATTCATATATTTTTCAATAAAATAATTTTATACATAAATTCAAATCTTTTCACTCTTTAATCACACTCTCTCAAAAAATTGCGATTATAAAATATATTTTTTCAAAAAATGGGGTTCAAACTTATTATATAAACACTCATTCTTTTTCAAATTTATTTTTAAACACGCATTCTTTCAACAAAATAATTTTACACGTAAATTCTATTTTGTCCTACTTTTTAATTATACACTCTTAAAAAAAATCATTATTACAAAATTTATTATTTCAAAAAAATAAGGCTCAAACATGGCATGTTCTCTTCATCATTTTCAAACCGTTTTCTGTTTTCGATTTTTCAAAACAGTTAAAACACGTTTTCTTTCCTATTTTCCAGAACGTGTTTTTGAAAACAAATTAAAAATCTACAAAGAAAATTCAAAAGGGGTGTTTTCAAAACATTTTTTTTTAAATGTAAAAAAAGAACACATTTTCAATAATTTCAAAATGGACACTCAAAATACAAAACTCAAAATGAATTTAAAACTCAAAATATAAAATTGAAATATAAAGAGAACAACCCCTAATTTAAATCCCTGAGAAACACAATAGATGGAGCCTAGAGGTTTTTTATTAGCAAAAGAAAATGTTCATTGAACCTTAATTTCTAAAAATTCATTTAAAAAAAAAAGGGTAAATAGCACAAAATGTCATTGTGCAAAACGTCCATACCTTTCATTTTTTGGTATTTTCACCCATACCTTCCACCTTTCATTGTACAAAAGGTTCTTTTCAACCATTTTTCAATAAAATGACGATTTTACCTTTATATTCAAATGAAACAAAAAGAAAAGAAAAGAAAAGAAAAGAAAAGAAAAGAAAAATAAACAATTAATTGCAATCATAGTCCTAAAATTTTCAAAATATTACAGATAAGTCTTAAATTCACCACCACCACTTTCACAACCCCACCAAGCCGCCACCTATAGATCTACATAGCACCATCTTCTGGCCACCACGCTCGCCGGACTCCGCTACCACTAGCCACGCTTCACTCTTCCCAACATTCTCTCCCAAGTATTGGTCACAAAATGTGTCGAAAACAACCACATTTGTAGCTTAAAATACCAAACTACCGTATACAACCCTTCACGACAACCCCACTTTCGGCGTCACCCACGTTCGCTCACCACCACTGACAGTTACCCCTCACCTCGATGAACCTATACATGGCCTCACATCAATCAAACATGCCTCAAATCATTCTTCTGTAATCTAGACATTCGACAATGACGACGTCCATTTTGCCAAACTCTT